>JBAMBL010002006.1:0-132103 GCA_037043405.1 Drosophila subquinaria
AAAAATCTAATTTAATTTAATTTTTGATTAAATTAAAGGCTGTAATCATTGAATTTTGGTTTGTTGTTATTTGGAACATATCTATGGATCTATAGTACGTGTTGGTAAGAAATTGTTGATATAGCCATGCCAGAAGAACGTAAACGCCAAAAAGTATGTAGTGACTTCTAGTGAAAAATTCATTGATGCAATTAAAACATATACATATGTATATCTAAGTTCAGTAATATAATATCACAGTCGGGGATTTGACTATATCGTTCTTACTTGCAAACATTTTAGGTATCTTCTAGGGAAACGCTCTACACGAGGTAAAAGCGAAAGCAAAATGTATTTTGCCTTATGTATGTATGTAGAATTTGGTTTGAAAGGGCGTTGCAGATTTTGCAAGCAGAACTTCAATGTCCAAATGTAAGGTCCACATTTGTTGTAATAAAATTGAAAACTTTTCAAAATATAACGTACCTAATACTTCACAATAAGTAAATTAAGTTGCAAGCGGCTTTTATAATTTTAAATAATTTAAATAATTCGCTTGTTTACATAAAATTGTGAAAAGTAATTAAATAAAGTTAAAACAAAAATTAACAGCTCGGGGAAAAGTTGTGTGTTCATCTTTTGTCTATGCGCATTTATTTCGTGTTACTTAACTTGCGATTTCGAATACTCAATCCTCCACTGCGTGAAGTGGTCGTCGCGTCGGCGTCGGCGTCGCTGGTGAATTCTGTCATCTTCGGCTTGAACTTAATTGGGGCGTGACTCAGGCGTGGGCGAGCGGATCTTTGTGGCAATGATGTACAATTTTCCTCATTGAATCTGCCAGTAATTATAATGACACTCTTATTGCCAGCCATTTCTACTTAATTAAACAATTTGCGATGCATTTAAAATTATTCACGAGAAGTTCACCAATAAGAAAACACCTGACCGTGGAACTGACGCAAACTTTTGAGGCACCAACAAATTCCATTGAACAAAGTTCTTAATTCTTAACTGTAATTATTTTTATTTTATTTTTTAAATATTAGTATTGAGTAAGTATTTTGCATTGATGTTATTATTAAAATTACTTAGAGTACATAAAGATGATGTTTATTTAGATCGATAAATTGTTGATATCCAGTCTAGTAAACTTATCGGAAAAGAATGTATCCGATTTAGTTTTAGATTTTTCCGCCAATTTTGAGCTTTTCACGACAAATTAGGGTATTTTTCCGCTAAATATGACTTTATATTCCTGCCTTAACTGTTTTCCCTCGCCAAGAAACCTGTCAAATCTGACGATGGTTCAAAATAATCCATATATTAAATGTAATATCATTCGACATCAGAAATTTTGGGGCTAAAATTGCTATCGTCACAAGACTTTCAGTTAAAGTAGAGGGTAATTTTAAATTTTGTTTTATTAAATAGTTTTTATTTTTATTTTATTTTTATTAGCTGTAAAGCTAGCATAGATCAGATTTGATATGGCTACTTAGCTATATTTACTATATTCCAGATCTGTCGTAGAAATTTTATTGCCATCCGAATTTGTTTGCGAATTTTATTATATTTATAGACCCTTTATACCTTTTAGAACAGGGTCTACAAAGACAGCTTATGAACGCAAATACGCGTTTCTAAATATAATTTTTGGGGAGTTAGGTAAAATTTAAAGTATCGCGAGTTACGAAAGCAACAAATCCAGCTGCCTTAAGCAACTAACTAAACTCGATCTAAAAATAGCTGTCTATACGTAAGTAAATCGCACCCTTCGTAATGCTTCGTCACTAGAGTGGACTGCCGTCCACACTGATATGCACACATAGATTTCAAACATACATACATATGTATGTGCTAGAATACGCTTCGTATATTTATATGTTTGTACATATATGTATGCATTCATGGTTTTTCGTGTTTGGGGGGGTGGTGGGGGGCTGAATTATTCTCTAAATTGCTAGGCGAGGGCGTGTCACAGAATCGTAAATCACTTTGAAGTGGGTCGTAGACGTCCAAGCGACGTTCGAAACTTACGCCGATACAACAAAGACAACAACAGCAGCAGCAGCAGCAACAACAGCAGCAGGAGATACAGACACCAAACAACCGTCTACTGTTTACGTCCAGGGCGAGGGCGAGTGGAAGTTAAAGCTGGGCTACCACTCAATGGGCAGCAGCAACAGGAAAAATCAAGTTGGACACGGCCGTCCTGCCGTCCTGACGCACGGTAGCCCTTGAATGTCAAAGCAACGACAACAACGCACTTTAAATTTCTCTGACCGATCGATCTCAAATGTAAATCAATTAGAGTTTTGTATCATAACACAACTATGAGAGCATCCTTTACCAAACTCATACTCCAAGGTACTTACTACTGCCTTTCACCTATTATAATTTTGTCGCAAACTATGAGACAGGTACGTCCATCTGTCGGTCTACTTCCATGCCAAGTAAAGGGTGATTTTTTAAGCTATTATCTTTTTGGCAACACTGGTTTAAACAGCTCACGCACGTTTCGTGTTTTGTTTCACTGTCAAACATCTTCAGTTTGGTCCATAATTTAACCATGAATCGTCTTACAAACGAACAACGCTTGCAAATTATTGAATTTTATCATCAAAAGTCATGCTCGGTTAAGAAATTGCCTTTTTCATTTTCCATGTTCCATTTTATGATCAGTTTTGTCGACCTTCTGAGGCGGTTATTCGGAATGATTACAAACTTTTTTTTGCCCCAAATGTAAGATCTAGACTTGGCTTAGATGTGGTTTAAGCAAGACGGTTCCACATACCACGCAGCACGGGAAACAATGGCCCAATTGAGAGGCGATTTCGGTGAACATTTTATTTCACGTTGGGGATCGGCCAATTGGCCGCCTAGATCGTGCGATTTAACGCCCTTTGACTATTTTTTGTATGTCTATGTTAAAGCTCATGTCTATACAGACAAGCCCGCTTCAATTGACGCATTGGAAGACAACATTGAAGCATTTATTCGTGAGATACCGGCCGAAATGTTGGAAAGAGTATGCCAAAATTGGACTAGTTAAGCGGATGGACCATTTGAGGCGCAGTAACGGTCAACATTTGCATGAAATAATCTTTAAGCATTAAATTATATGGACCGTACTATCGATCCAAATAAAGATTTCATGCATTTTTCTGAATTTTATGAGTTTTTTTTTGAAAAACTTTCCTATAGCTCTTAAAAATCACCCTTTAGTTCCTCAGTTTCCAACCTATCCGTCTAATTCCTGCGGCAGCCCATATATCGGAGCACATTACCGGATCTGATTACCATCACTGTAGACGGCAGTCCACGCTAGTGACGAAAGCAAACCCCAAAAACGCACACGCAGTGAAGTGTGCTGGGCAGCGTATACTTTTAATATGACATATAATTATTTCGGTCGAATATTTTTCAAAATAAAGACTTTTGCATTTCTTTGTCCAACTTTGCACGATTGCATGTGGGGCTTCGGTTGGGACATATGTATAACAGTCCTTGGGTCAAGGGACTTCTTCTATTTGATAAAAATTAATGTTGTATTAATGTAAATATAACATGAATGAGACATTTCAATATAACAGTAATCAATAGTAAAAAAATACCATTAGAGTCCAGGTATATGTGTGATTTCAAAAGTCCACTAGACCACAGTAGCCCACGGCTGCAGTCTGCCAAAATTCTGTTATTTAAAGAGTATACCTAGTAGTAGTTAAACTTTTGTTTATCATATAGCTGAAATAGGAACGATTAAACGAAATTTAAGATTTTGTATGCCAATTTTTTATTATTTCTAGAGATATATTAACTAAACTCATAGATTGGGAATTTTCTGTTGCCTTATACAATGTATAATATACATCATTATTTAATTTAATTCATATCGGTCCACTGCCAAAGAAACTATTATTTGAAAGTTTAATGCACTTTTCTACAAGGTCATCAAATCTTCCGCGTGCTTAACGGTGTGGAAATACGTTTTAGGTTATCGGCACAGGGTAGCCTGCAGTCGAGTAGACTCGACTAGAGCCGCACGTCTCCGCTAGCGACGCGAGCCGTGGATAGGTGAGCGAAGCAAGCAGGCGGCGTAGCCCATTTCTTTTTTGTTTTTTTTTTTTGTTTATCTATTTAAAGTTTCTTTCTGTGGAAATACCCCTATGTACTATACTCCTTATGTGTAATAAAAGTCGAGTCGAGTTTTATGAGGAAGGGACTTCAAATTTGGTATGTTGATGCGGTCAAGTGTTTTGTCAAGAGACTATGTAAAAGTCTAGTGAGGATAGAAAATTTAAGACCCAAAGTTTCGACATCCAATTTTATGACGAAGAATATTACATTTAATATAAGATAAACAAAAAACCAATCGGGACTCGGTGCTCTGCAATACAATCATTTTATCTATAAATAAAGTAGACTTTTTTTTAGCAATGTGCAGAAAGACGAACTTTTTTTTATTATTTTTAAATACTTGATTTTTTTAAATATTCTGAACAAATTTCCCTACACTCGGATTTCTCTATCATTTAAAATTGAGTACAGTTCATTAATTATTTTGGGTCCATTCATTCTTTTTTACAATCTTGCAAGATTTTATATTTAGAGTTTGATGTCAATTGTATGCCTACCAAAATTGTAATTACAAAGAGTTTGTAATTACAGTTAGTTGAAATCGTATTCGCTAATAGAGCCATCAAAATGAATGCAGCAACGCTAATATATCGTACAAAAATTTGCCCAAATCTCAGGTGATGGCTGAGCTTACCATATAATGACTACCTACCTTGATTACACACTCGGTTCAAGTTGGGTCTGTATCTCTGTATCTGGCTTTGACTCTGCCAAGTTGACTCTGCCAAGTTGAGGGTGCTGCTGGCTCTGTCTGTTGTCGTGGTCTAAACCTGTGTTTAAGCTGAAGAGGGTGCCAACGTGCAGTGGTCTGCAGTACACGAGTACTTAACACACCGCACTTCCTAGTCATCACTTCGCAAATCCTCAGTCCTCAATCCTCAATCCTCGGCTGTTGTGTTTAGATGCGTGGCGTTGCCTTCATTGCGGCTTCATTGTACTTAATTATTGTTATTTAGATGTTAAGCAACATGTTGACGAAATGTCGAATTTGCAAATTGTTTAAAACAGCTGCACGAGGTGTGAGGATGCCCGCTTATGACGCAGACAGTGATGGCATCGACAGGGTGCGCCTCTGTGCCTCAAAATTGATTGATTGCACCTTCGGGCGCTTAATAAAATGATCATAATTTGAATAAATTCACAACCTGCCAGGTAGCTGGCACCATATCAAGTAAACCATTTTTACCTTCTATCATACAATTCCCCTTGGTTCACGCTGTCTCTGTCTCTGTCTCTGTCTCTTTGTCTGTCTCTGTGTCTGTGTCTGTCTCTTCTTGTGTCCTTGTCGTTAGCGCCAGTGATGTGCTGACTTCTGGCTTCCGTCCCACTCTTCGACCCACCGCATTCTGCTATTAACACAATTGTCTTATGCGTTCAATTTTAATTACATAATAAGCAATAATTATTGCTGGTCAATTAACAAGTTCAATAAATGCATTTAATGTGACAACAATAAATCAATTCTTTGCAAATTGTGCAAAAAAATTTAATTATTTATTGAACTGGGACCATGCCTCCTGCTGCCTGTTATACGCCTCTCACAAACTGAATATACCCTCGGTCAGGGTAAAGGAAAACAGCTATATGATGAGTTTATGATGATTGAATTGAATTGAATTGAATTATATGTAAATAGGTTATACATATGTCAGCTACAAAACGATTATTTCGATTTAAAAACTATCAGCTTTGTTTCGGATTTTGTTTCAATTACGATTACCAACTTCAATTAGCTATTACCGGTTAACGATTTTGGTTTTAATTACTGCTTACAATCGATTAAGAAATCTGAAACTCTTTCTCGACTCTGAAGAAATCTCAGCCAAACTCACAGGTCTCTGCATTTTCTGGCAATGAATTGTAATTTACATGGAATTGATAAATGGTAATGATTATTAAATTTTAAAGTTACTTAAGGCAGACTTCGTACTGAACAAATTCAACTCACATAAATATGTATATGGGATAAATTTTTACAATGATTAAAAACAAGGGAGCTCCAGGGAATATACATTCTCAAATTTGGCGGCGAAAACATTTGGCAAAAAAAGCTAATTAGCTGAGTTTAATCATGATAACTCAATGAACAATAAAGTGTTTCATACAAAGTGTTACCTTACATCCCATTGCTCCTTTGGCAGCTATATAATATCTTTTAAAAACTCTTTACGAGGTAAAAATCTAGTGACGAAAACCTTTCCATGCCCCTAAAATTTTGATATCCAATTTTGTGCCAAGCGATACTAAATTTTATAAATAGATAATTCATTAAAAAAGGGTTTTCATATTTAATTGCCTATGCTTCTGACAGTGTTTGTGAAAATATGTTTTAAATAATAAATAATACATTTTCTCAAGAATTTATATTTTCACATATCTTGTGCTTATTGAAAATGAGCAAAAAAAAGGGCATCATGGTTTTGTGAACTGTATGTTACAGGCCGAAGGAGGCGTGGCAGACTCCATAAAGAAATTGTATTTTGATCACTATCAGCAGCCGAGTCTGTCGATTTAGGTCTGCCCATCCGTCTGCCCATCCGTCCGTCCGTCTGTTCAAAAGCGTCGATCTTAGAGACTATGAGAACAAGAAACTTCGAGTTAGTTTTTGATTCCACTATATCATATAAGTAGCTGCCATAGAAACGATTAAAATAAAAAAAATAAAACCTTAAGCTCTCTCGCAATTGTAACTTTTTAAGTTCACTTATGAAACTATATTTTGATCTCTTTAAATAACTCAGCTCAATCGAGCTTGAAATTTTTTATGGGCTCGGGTAGTTTCCAAATGTTCTGAAAGTATTAGCTTGTGTATAGTTTAATGGCAAACCGTTCTGCGCACAATCGACAAATGTTTATCTAGTGAGAATGAACGATAAAATCGACGGAACTAATAGAGATATTCCTGCGTAACAGATGTCTTTATAATCTAAAAACATTCTACTAGTTGGGTATGTCTAAAAGCCTTTGCCACCCATGGAAGCTTTTGTTCTTTTCGTTTAAATTGCATTTAATTTGCCCGCAAACGTTGCATTTCATTTTTCGTCGTTTTTACATTTTTCGCTACTGCCTGATTGTATGACAAGATAATACTCAAGATGTATGTGCCTTGTCAGAAAACAAAAGCAAACTGCAAAACAACATGCAAAAAAAACTAGTGCAAAACACAATGCGAAAAGGAAAAAAACACGGAAAACAATAATACAAATTATTTCAGCATTAAAATTGTTGGCGCAACAGGAAAATGAAATAAAAAAAAAAACAAAAATTATGCGGCTGGAAGGAAGAGTTAGCCAGCGTCAAGTCAGGGCAAGTTGGTAACGGCTGCAAACAAAATAAAATTTATTAATACACAATAATAAATTTTTTGTGTCTTTCGTTTCGATTTGTATCGACCGATAATTACAGGCTATGCTATAAGAAGAAAAATGTTTCGGTTGCCGTACTCAATCGAGCTCAGGCTCGGGCTCGGGCTCGGGCTCCATCTCAGCCGGGTCTCTATTCCAGGCTGGTCTTTGCCGACTTTTTAGCGTTGTTGAGCATAATAATTAATTGTTTGGACCAGTCAAAAAGGAACAGTTGACTGCGAGTAAGGCAACAAACTATTTGAGGTTTCATACCCCTCTGAATGAGAGTCATACGACTCAAGACTATTTGCTGTAAACGGGTTTGGGACATCGGATTGGAGAGTTGCCACTCAGTAAGTGGTTAGTTTCATTTGCTACGAAAGTTTTTCCAATTGTTTTCGTGATATATACGAGTTCGGGCCACGTTAGTACATCGGACTTAAGACTTTTATTCAGTTATAGTGGGGACATTTTTCCAACTTACATTTGTTGTTTTAAACAGACCTGAGAGCTCAGATAACCACACAAAAAAAGTCTAGCGGTCGACACCTTTGCCAGATATAACTATACCATAATTGTTCATGCCGAGTATCCATTGTAGCATCCGCTGTGAGCGCCGTCATATGGAAAATTCACGTCGGTACAAAATAGGTTAGATAATTGACTTTATATCAATATACATAGGTGCCACAAGCAGGCAACATCTACAAAAAAGTCTCCAACAATTTAAGAAAGAGTCAGAGACTAAAAATCAAAATGATCTTAGGAAAAACTCTTTGGATTACTTGTGCCGCACTGCACCGAGTTGTCTTTAAGGGAATGAGTTTTGGGCGTGCTTAACGCAAGTAAATTCCCATACTTGTGCTGTGTGTGGTTTTTTATGGTAATTTGTTGCATGACAACGACACAAAAGGCAACATTTAATGGAGTTCCAATAAAAAAGTAATCTGGCAAATAAAAAATAAATTAAAGAAATAAACAGACGACAATACGGACAATGACGTTGATGACAATGACAAAATGGAAAGCGTTCCGAACGAGATGACAGGGCAAAGGATCTGAACGAGGGCGAAGGGTCTGAGTCTGAGTCTGAGTCTGTGTGCGTTTGGATTGGGCTTGGATTGGATTGACAAACTTTGGGCTGGTTTTGCGCTGAGCTTCGATTGCGGTGGCTTGAGGTTTGAGGTTTGCCAAGGAAGTAGCGCTGCAATTTTCCCCCAATGATATTAACGCAAAAAAGGCGTGGTCTTTGCCGTTGACAACAACAACAGCACTAAGTAAGAGTGTACGCATTTAAAGAGCAGCAGTTCAAGGAAACAACCATTGGGATGCGCGGATGTGTAAGAGTGTGTGTAAGAGTGTGTGTGTGGTGTGCGGGGGAGGGAGCTGCGAAACTCGGCCGCCGACGAGGCCAACAAAGAATATCAGGCAGTCAGCAATCCCCAGTTGATATGCCTCTCCAGAGAGGGTGGATAGCGAAGGGGATGGACAGGATGAACTGCTTTGAATTTTATTGTTCAGGAGTTGCCACAAGTGGTGGACTAGTGCGAGTGGTACGCACAGACAACAGACAACAGACAGGAGACAAGAGACAAGTTGCTGCGCTAAGCTGCTGCCACTCAGTTTATTTTTATTGCGCTGTCAGAAAAACAACAACAAACAACAAACAACAGGAACAAAAGCAGAAACAAAAACAAAAACAAAAACAAATGCGAGAAAGACCTGACCATAGGAATGCCGGAAAGCTGTCGCGGGCCTCTTGGCAGCTCATAAAAATGTCACAGCAGCTAATAAAGAACAGCAACAACAATGATAATAAAGAGCCCTACTATAGTATACAAGCAATTCGATGATGACTTGTTGTGACATTTCTCTGACAAGTTCACAACTTCGGCATTAAATCAGTGCACGTGTCAAGCGAACTCTGAAAAGTGTTTGACAGGCGACTTCGCTTTCTCCCTCTTACACACTATCTTTCACTTCTTTGTTCCCACACTGTGGACACGCTCTGGAGCTGTGACTATGCAAAAATCTGGAAGTCGATCACATTGGACATCTAGTTCACGCTTATTGATTTCAATTAGTACATAGCAAACGATTTACTAACATTTAATTGCAATTGATTTAAGCTCAGTCGGGCGATCTCGACTCTGAGAGACCCTGTCGGTAGGGTGTAAAAATCAAATAATTTTAACTAGATTCGCATAATAAGAAGAATCAATAAAGGTTTGTGTACTGAGGAGGCAATATCAGATACACAACTCGTAAAATCGGTTAAGATATTCTTACAAAATAAACCAAATATCTAAAAATAAAACAAAAAGTTTTCCTACTACAGTTTAAAACCACACAAAAGCTGATCTACTGGGAGTATAAAATCGTATAATTGATCGTTTCTGCAGAAATTTTAATGAATCTTGTATTATGATCAAATACATTATTTATCGATAGAAAAATAACAATTAAATTAGAAAATAACATGATAAAATAAAAGTTCAAACAGATATAAAAGTTAATTTTAACTTTAGGGGTATTCAAAAGCTGTTTAAATGATTCAACATTTGTTGTTAGCATTGGAAAACTTCCAGTCAGATAATTTAGTGAATAAATAAGTATTGTTATGTTCTATTAGTGACTTCAAGGGAAAAAGTTTAAAATCAGAGTCTTTAGGATTAGAGGATCCTAAGTTAAATACTCGACAAATTTTGTTGTAATCAGCACAGAATGTGAAGTCCCTACCTCTTGAAATCAACTTATTACCTTACCAATCTAACCCTTAAAATGTAATACATAAAAGTCGAGCAAAATAACAAAATTAAATACGAATTAATAATTGGTTGGTTGGTTACACACAACAACACACAAGAGACTTGCATGATTGAAAGGAGCAGTACTTGATATCCAGCTGTTTCACAAGATGCTAGCTTGATGTCACCTTTAATCGGCTATTATCAGTTGGGAATTCTAATTCCAAAATGATTTTGTTTCTAGAAAAAAACATTCTTGTATTTAAGACAAATTTAATCGTTAAACATACTAGTTAAAGTACACAGAAACTTAAGACTTATAAACGATCAGTTGAAAATTAAAGTTTAAGAATAATAATACATAACAATTTTAAAATGTTAGCATATTTTCTGATATTGTATATTGATAATCGCCTTTCGCAACTATCGTGATGCTTTCATCACCAGCGAGAACTGCCGTTTTCTATTCTAGCTCATAAGGCTTGAGCTGTGCATTGATTGTCAATCAGTCAGTGAACACAGAGGTGATAACATTTTTTTTCTTTCTATTTTCAATGAAAGCAGGTTTGCCTGGCTGGGCCAACTTCTTGCCAGGTGGCTGTCGGGTCTGATTATGGCAATTGACAGCTGCTGTGTAGATCTTGTCCATTTGTTTATTTGTGTCCTGAGGGCAGAACTAGCAATTATGTTGGAGTCGAAATTCTAAGAAGAGTATTGGCATTCAGCAATTGCACTAATTACATGCAAGTGCAAGTCATGAAACAAAGTCGGCTTCCAATTGACTCAGTTTCTGTTGGCTCGAAAGTAGAAATCGTTCATTCATAGTTAGGCTGAGTCGCTGCATCATTTATCACGAAACTGTTCGCGTTGCTTGTAATACTTCTGCCTCTTTGTTTAATTGGGCCAAGGTAAAGGTCAGATCGGACCACAACCGGGATGAGAAAAGAAGCATACACTCAAAAAAACACAAGCAACCTGTGATATACTTTTCAATGATAAATTGTCAGACTGTCTGCAATTTGGAAGCAATTAGAAACAACGTTGTAAGGTAATGTAAATAAATTGCAGTCGGTCAACTTAAAAGCAGTTGCGGCTTCAATTCGGACAACGCCCAGAATTTGGAGTTTAAATCTAATAAATGTTGTGTAGATACAAACTGCTTAGCAAGACGAAAACTAATACTAGTCTACGTAGTAAAATACATAGATTGATTTACGAAAGAGAGTGAGAGACAGTATATTTATGAGAGAAGCATAAGGCAACCTCATGCATCCTTCTGACACCTGTTTGTCATGCGCTTGACTGGGCCTCAGACTCTCCTTGCCAGACTTCACTCCGTAGCCCTTCAGCTCAGTGACTGTCTACAAATCATTCATCATTGCGCAATGTTTAACCCCAAGGAACATTGCCATCGTACAAAAAAGGGTTTCAACTCCTTTCGCAGTCAATGCAACTGACAAACGTACAGCAGCCTCGCTGCACCCATCTTTCTTACTATATAAATGATTTCTTACTTGCTGTCTGTTCTGTTCTACATTCACTCTCTTCTGTTCTCAAACTATCCGCTGAGTCATAATTATACCTCTTTGATACAGGCGCTGGGCCCCATTGCCTTGCGCCCAGCTAAGACTGCTACAAAAACCAGATACAAATATTTCTAGACATTTTTTCTAGATATATTTTAACATAGTGTCTACGCAACGTATTCTGAAATAGTTTAATTAACACCTGCGTTTGTTTTTGAAAAAAATTTAATCTTTAACCAGGGATTAAAACCGAATCGAATAACGGTTTCAGTTTCGGTTATGTTCGTATTGAGGCTTTCGGTTATCGGTTACGCAAAATCTTTGAATAAAGGTTTCGTAACGGTGAACCGGTTTCTGAATGTTTCGGTTTTGAAATACCGTTAAGGTTTCGGTTTACAAAAAACAATTTTTTTAGAAAAATATTGTATAAATAATATAATGATAATAATTAAAAAGGCCTTGCTTTTTTAATGTTTCATTCATGCATTTCTTTCACAAATAAATACAAATTAAAAATAAAAAAGAATATCAAAAACAAAATACAAAACTAATAACAAAATATCAGAGATCGCAAACAAGACTTATGTATGAGTCGGAAAAAATAGAAACAGTTCAAAATTGTTCGTTTTAAATTATTATTAGCTTGTTTTTTAAAAATGTATTCAAAAGTTACACCATACATACCTCTTATTTGCAATTTTTAAAGTACATAACAAAAATAATTTATTTTCAATTTTCATTATAAAAATTGGAAATAAAAATTGAAGAAAAGTTTTCATTTTGGATGCATAAAAAACTGAAATTAACCCTTATAAATGAAACGGCCACTAAACGGTTATTTCGGTTCTCAGAGTTTCGGTTTAAAGGTTTCGGTCAAATGAAAATATATTTTTTCGGTTACGGTTTCAGTTACGGTTTTAAATTTCAATCGGTTTTTACCGGCTAAGGTTTTGATCCCTGTCTTTAACAATACTTGTATAAATATTTATAAGCGCAATTATAATAAATAATGGAGTCCTTTTAAATTATCATTTTAACTGAATACATTTCGAATTGAATACATTTAAGTGAAATAAACCATTAATTTCAGCAAAATATGAAAAGTCACATTTAATTCTTTAGAATGAAGTAAAGGTTGACATTAAGTTTCCCTGTATTTAAATAAGACTTCTTAAAATATTTGTCGTATTTTTGAGCTCTATTACTATAAGCAATAAAACTGAATATCACAACTTTCATTTTGTGCATTTCTAACTTAACAAAAATATGCGGCACATATAATTCTTATACTAAGGTATGTTTGTTGCAGTACGGTCGAAATATTGTTTTATATTAACACCAGATAAGATTAAAGTTTTATCAATAAAATTTTGTGTCTTATGGTTCATTTTTAACTCGATCCTAAAGTCATCTGGAAAACTTGGATGTTCGGGTAAATATTCTAAGCAAATTCAGGACAATTCAAGACCACGCCCTTCTCGTCTACAGCTCATATACAAGTTATTTATTGCATAGTAGAAAATCAAGTAACTTTTTGATTAAATGACAAACAAAATGTATTATAAATATATATTTACATATATTTTTATTATTTGCTTTAATTTTCAACACCGTTTAGTTATATTAATATTTATGTGCCAGCTATACCAGACATTATAATGTACTTTGACAATAAACTCGTCAGTTTCCGAATAACAAAAATCAATTTGGGAACATTGTTGATAGTAATATCGGCAACAACAAAGTGTCGCGGTGATAAAGAGCTAACCTATATTAAGTAGTATTTCTCAGTTTGACTCCTTTTATGCAGCACTACAGAATAATAAAGCCTTTTTGGAATAAAAGAAGCAGCGACAATGGCTTAAATATATCATTTCTCTTGCTGTTTCTGATGTTGCTGCTTCAGTTGCTGTTACTGGCAGCCCTGTAATTAGCCACAGACGTTGCTGCCATTCCAAACTTGCCTGACTTTAAGTTTGAGTTGGAGTTTGAGTTTGGGTCCCAGCCTGCGTCCGTGTCTTTTTTTTTTCTTTTTTTTTTTTTTGTGCCTTTTGGCGTCTTCAGCTGCCAGTACAAGTTCCCAAGTTTCCAAACACAAGTCAAAGTCAAGTCCATGGCTCGGCCGCTGTCGCATTTCTGACGATGCTGTTTGACCCTACAAACCACAGCCAGAAGAGACCGACGATCTATGGTTCTTATACCTTGTAAATAAAAGTCGACTTAAAGGTGCATCATAAAAACATACCTATCATACAGACTCATTTGTACGTACAATAATGTGTATAAGAACTTAAACGCATGCTTTATCAGCCTATTGACAGCCGGCCGAGTTAATCCCATCTCATTAAAGTATGAGACTATAAAAGATATCACAGACAGATTATATATTACGAATAAATATACATACTTTTATGGGCTTTAAGGTACAGGGTATACTTCAGTCGAATATCTTAGACAACGAGTATTTCTTAATTTTTTTTTTTCATTTCCAGTATATTTTTTTAATTTTTTTTTGTTTTGGTTATAGGTTCAACTCGTAAAAGTCTAGACGTGATTGTATCACGATTTCTGTCGCCATATTTGTTGTCTTTTCGCGTCTGCGTTATTTTTGGCCATTTTCGTCCATTTCGGCTCCTTCGCATTTTCGTTCCTGTGCTGTCGCTCTCTGCAGAGCAATACGGTATTGTGAAGAATTCCTGGTAATTCTCGACCTGAGCAGCCTGTTCGAATCATTCAAAATTTGTTAATTAACCAGAAACAGATCAAAACGCTTGGGTCATTGGATATAATATAGGGAGGTCAGAAGAACGTAGAATATTGTGCGGAATGAATGGATTTAAGAACTAATCGTATTAACTCAGTGCATTTGAAACTGGAATAATTAGGGCAAACACCATTAGAATTCCATTAAACTACATAAACCAATTTGTGGGATCATTTCTTCTCGCTTCCAACTTTTAGTGTAGTTGGGCATTTCTTAAAATCATTGTTAAATGACATAAAAACTTAACACACAACCCATTTAGACAAAGTAGTAAGTAAACTAAGTATAATTATACATACCAGAACAAACCGTAGTAACACTTTTAATGATTTAAATTTAATAAAATTAATACCACAAGTAGTTTTCTATCATTTAACTTAATTTGCCAATAATTTTTTGCATTTTTTCTTTGTTTATTTTCGAGTTTACAAACGATTTCTTCTGAAAGACAATGAACATATCTGTTAATCGTTCCAAAACACTTTGAAATTTGTATTACTAATTATTACTTTCGCAAAAAGTCGTCTAAGATATTATATAAGATATTATACATAAAAATCAACGGCTGTGTAAAAATATATTATAGCAAGGTATATTTCTGTCGATATTAATGATATTTTTGCGGAACGGACATTTAAGTTGCAGTCTGAATAAATTTTTGTGGCTTTTTGATTTAATAACACTATATTACAGCCATTTTGCTTCTCATGTCTCAGTGCAGTTTTCTTGTGGACTTTGGCCCCCTAAAATCGAAAATCGCACTTACAAATTTTTTCATGGGCGTTTTCGAAATATTAATCATTTTTCCGAATTTTCGAAGTTGCTCCGACATTTTAGAGTATACCATGAGATCTTATTAGCCGATGTGCCAAAAAAGCACTTAATTACCAAACATTTTCATATTTTTTAGCGAGTTTATGACCATATCATTGCAGCTTATAGTAATCTTAATGATAAGAAGTCTCGTTAAATAGATTTCGGAAGTTACACTTTTTACACCAAATTTTTTTTTAAATTTTTAATAAATTTTAAATATATTTTCGAAATAGTTTTTTTTAAAAAGAAAGGAAATCAAACAAAGCTTAAGATGAGCTAAGCGCTAAGCACTACGACTGTTTTGCCCACTTTTTGGCCAATCAAAATACCCTTTTTTTATAAGAACTATTGAAATTAAGAATTAGGCTCGGCCATGAACAACCAATTCACCGTAAACCATTTTGTTTTTGCAATTTGAAATGTATTTTATTATTCCAAAAAACAACTTTTATAAAAAAAACATGCAGATTTTTGACAACTTTAAGTTTTCGCCTTTGATTAAATATTTTCGGAATAGCCCTTATTGTGTATCATTATCATCTTATAAACATACGCTTACCAAAGTTCGTTGAGATTAGACCACTATATCAAATACACACATAGTTGCCATAGGATGATCGGACGGCAACGATCGCCATACAAAATCTGATTTTCGTAGTTCAGAAATTTTAAACTGTAAAACGAATGACTTAAATTAAAAGCTTTAAATGAATTATTAATAAATATATTCATTAGCTTTAGGAAATATGAAACAAAAGTATTTTAATTAAGTTGTCACGCAGCCAATAACTTCACACACACAAGAATTCATTAATCAATAAACGCAAACAAACAGATGTGTAAATCATCACCTGGAAACACTTATATACATATTTAGTACAAACAAGTGATCAGAGAAAATGAAGTGCAGCAGCGACAAAATATTTAATTTATACAAATGACAAAATAATTAACATTACTCGGCTAACCGAGCCGTCAGCTAGGCTATATTTCATTAGTATAACTACATATATGACGTCGCTAAGTCTCTTGAAGTAAGAAAGAAAAGCGAAACTCGACCCAAATCATAATGGCTTAAATGAGGCCTGAACTTGAATAAAGCGACGAGGGAGCCATGTTGACGGAATATACTTACTGTCTATATGGCCTGATGACAATCTTCATTATAGACAAATTAATTGTCACCTTTTAACAAAATGCGGAACAACAAAAGAAGGCTAGGAAAGCGATAGCTGCTTAACAAGGTTCAAACGACTAAGGGGCCGCTATTTTAACACAATTATTGTACAACAATTAAGGGCCATGGAAATCGCATAATTATGATTAGATAGGCCAGATACTTGGGCTTTGAAGAAAAGCGTAAATGCTAAACACGTAAAACATAGATTAGCGCCTTTTGTCAACCACCCCAATGGCCGAAAGAACTTAACAAACTTGTCTAAGTGTCATTAGTTAGCGCAGGATACGGAAAAAGCCAAGACAGTGAATAAACTAAAATAAAAACAATGCTTAAAACTTGATGCTCTTTCTGATTGCTCGAAGCTAAACAAAAAAGGAACAAAGCGTTAGTGGAAAAAAGGGAAAATCGGAAAATAGAATAATGTGCTCGTATAAATTTACATTTGACAAGGAAGAAAGATCAATTAGGAATATTTTGTACCCTTTCCTATTAAATTTTTGACTTTTCATTCCCAACACCTAAATAATACAGTGGGCCAATATTTGAAGTTATCTCAGATATGTCAAAAACAATATGTTTAGGAATACGAACATGTGTAGAAACGCCCTCTTAAATTTCATGATAAATCTATAATAATGAAATAAATATAAAATATCTATTAACTTATATTTAAGAAAAGTGAAAAGCGAAATTGAATAAGGGCCACAATTACCCGAAGAAAGTGTATTGGGGAATTAAAAAGACTCGACAATGGTATGAACCACAAAGTTAATCATATTTTAATGTGCCACCCTCGCTGAATAGAGGCTCGTTGTCAGGCGAGCCAATGGGCCAATGGGCCATGCCAGTTACAATGGAAAAGTGCTCAACACTGACAGCCATGTGTCATTAGCGAGACGTTTATTATTATACGTGTTCTGCCTTGCCCTAGGTTGGCTGGGGTGACCGGCTTGCATCGATTTTTATCAATGGCTTAATGGCAATTTGTAGATATGTAGTTTGAATCTTCTTCCGCGCCTCCGCGCCTCAGGAAAGTAATTTATTTAATTCAGTCATTAATTCAATATTAACAAGGTGTGGAGAGTATGTACATATATTATTTTGAGAGGATTTATTTATACGCAAATTGATCTCATCAAGGACCCTGGATACTATAATTATTTATTTATTTATTTAACGTCAAGTAAGAGCAGTTGACAAAAAGTACTCGGCAACAAAATTTATTTATTTTTATTATCATGAACCAAACTCACTTTTTTTTACCTATTCATTCGCTCATTTTTTTTTTAACAAATAGTTTAAAAGCAATTTATTTCAAAATGTATTTTTAGGAAAATCAAATTTCTTGCTGAATTTTGGAGGTTTTCAACTGAAAAATCTAAGAAATATAATTGATATATAAAAACTAATTTGTTCTTGCTGATTGACTTCTAATTCTTATCGATTCGTTATGTAACACTTGTTTACAGCCATTTCGAGAAATAAATCTAAGTGTGATTTTCTCACGGATTTTGAGATTAGAGAACATTCAGTCTGGATGGTCTAGTTGGGTACCAAAGGAGGAATGTGTTTTAGGTCATTACTTATCCTGTACAGGTGATGTTATGGTGTGGGCAGGGATATCACATTTGATCCTCGGACAAAATATTATGGATAAGCTTGAAGGCTATTCCCTTCAAAAAACATTTGAAGGCTGAAAAAAATTTGATTATAGTACTACGACCGTTATTGATTGATCATTAGACAATGATTTCTCTCAGATTTATATAAAAGTCTGTGCCAAATCGTGTATCACAACATAGCATGAAGGGTGCGAAAGGCGACTAGCAATATAGACAGGAAGAATGGAAAATTTACTATGACTATTCAATCCAGTATATACAGATCGAAAGGTATAAATTTAATAAAAAAATGTGCATACTTAGACTTTTGAAAACTCACCTGGATCGTGAGATAAACAGGTGTAAATGATTGCAAAATGATATGAAAAGTCTGTTTGTTTGTTGTTTTGTTTGCTTGTATCAAAGCGTTAAAATAGCTTAATATTGTGCATTGAGATCTATTCCCCAACAAAAATCTAGAAACGTTTGTCTTACGACTTTTTCGAAAAACCGCTAGCTTAGCGGGAAATCGCTAAAACCCGCCAAAAATTAAAACACCAAAGTATTCAAACAAAACGAGCCACAGATATTATTTTAGAATACATACACCTGCGGTCAAAAAAATAGTAGTGCTCTTTCTTTTACTATAACAGCTATTGTAAGTCAAGTCTTCAAATTTAAAAATTATATTTGGAAAGGTCATCTAAATTCCGTTTGAATGATGTATAACTTTCCTTAACCCATTATGTACCCATTAAAATATTCGAAATTTAAAAAAGGTCTACTTTTTCAACTTTTTACCTCGATTTTTTCCAAAAAATGTTGGGATGCAAAAAAATTCTTGAAACAATTCTAAGAGTAACTGCAAAAGAAATTTTTCAAAAATATTTTTGATAGTATTTTTAAAAATTTTTTGAAAATCCTAAAAATGACCATTTTAACCCATTTTTCCTCATTTTCATGCAAAAAGTGCCTTTTTTGCAGTTTTCAAAAAATTTTTAAAAATACTATCAAAAATATTTTTGAAAAATTTCTTTTGCAGTTACTCTTAGAATTGTTTCAAGAATTTTTTTGCATCCCAACATTTTTTGGAAAAAATCGAGGTAAAAAGTTGAAAAAGTAGACCTTTTTTAAATTTCGAATATTTTAATGGGTACATAATGGGTTAAGGAAAGTTATACATCATTCAAACGGAATTTAGATGACCTTTCCAAATATATTTTTAAATTTGAAGACTTGACTTACAATAGCTGTTATAGTAAAAGAAAGAGCACTACTATTTTTTTGACCGCAGGTGTATATGCCGAGTGCCAAAAACTTTTTTTTTAATATTTATATGTACTAAATTTATATACTTATTATTCGTCACAAAATTGGATATCAGAAACTTTTAGCATTAAAATGTTTTCGCAACTAGACTTTTACCTCGTAAAGAGGTGTTATTGTTTTTAATATCGTTCGCCACACAGTTTGATATCAGAAATCTGCCTGCAATAACACATTGCTGCTGCCATCTTTCAATTCTCAGTAAAATATATACTGAACAGGTAATATCTTGCCAAAAAAAATTTTAACAAATATGTGTCGTGCATAAAAAATTGCGTACATCAAGCAATTTTACGGACTGCGACATACTAAAAACTGAAACAATCCGAGTGACTTTTCTTAAATCGCCAAAATGTGAGATAAAAAACCTATTTTCACCTGTAGCTTTTTACATAAGTACTTGAGGAAAAAAGTTTAAAAGCACGCCTAAAAGCCTTTTAAAATTCCGTTCCAATGACAAAAAGGAACATTTTTGTAGTTTTTGTTGCATTTTGAAAACGGGGGGTGTCAATTTTAGCGGCCTGTAGCGATTTTTTGCTAAGCTAAGCTAGCTGTTTTTTGCTTTCAAGTGTCGTATAATAAATATTTCTAGATATATAGTATGTATGATGGGGAATAGGTTCACATTCAAACATCTAAGCTTATTCAACGCTTTGATACAGACAAACAGACAAAAAAGAGGACTGACTTTTCATCTCAAAAATTACAAATTTAATTATGCCCTGCATAGATTGCTAGTCGCCTTTCGCACCCTTTGTGATGGGGACTGCCGTCCACAGTGATATTTTTGAGCGACTCACGAACCCTTGCTTTCGTCACTAGCGTGGACGGGCGTCCGCAGTGGTATAATGTTCGGCGCATCGCGAATAAAGCTGAAGCTGGCAATCAGCATTGGGATTGTTGTGTAAATTTTTTCATTTGAGTACACATTTTGAAAGAAAACTTCATTTATTAAATTTGGCTATTCTTTTATTGCTTATTAGCCATCATCTCTACCCAAATTCTAATTTTCAAATCAGTGAGGCAATTTTCGAGTTGCACACACACCCACATACGTAAGCGTAAAAACACTTTCAAGTTTTAAGCTGATAGATAAATCTAAAAATGTCTCAAAAGAATGACACGTGACCTTTGACACATTAGTGTCAGTTGTTGTCTGTGAAATGCGACCATTAAAATGGAAAGTTGAGTAGCACACACTCACATACACATACATACATACATTAATGCTTACTTTTGTAAATTGGACGAGGATATGGCTAGTCGAAAGACAAACAGCATGACGAGTCAATTTACGCAATTGTTGTCAAATTAAAGTGCATCCGCTTCGATGGTCATTTAAAGCCAAAAGTTGCTGCTAACAACATCAACACCCCAAACAGTACGCACACGCACACACACGCACACACACACACACACACACACACACACACACATGCACATAATGAGGCAACGCATCAAGTACGCTTTTCAAAAACAGTTGGAAAATCTTCACTTCACTTGCCTCCTTGCCTCCTTGCCTTGCATTGAATGTGCGACAATGTTGACGTTAATAAATTATAAAATGAAACTAATGACAAAACACAACACACACACAGAGACCAAGCTGCGAGGGTGATTTTAAAACTGAGATTAACAATCGGCGAGGGTGGAAACCGCGTAATAAGCACAAATTGTATGAACGGCTGTCCAAGCCCCCGCCCCGCCCCGCCCCGCCCTTTACCCATCCACTGAGGCAGCAACGCTGTCTGCTGTCTGCTGTCTGCTGCTTAAGATGCCAGGAAGCACACAATTTGGCAACAATGTGGCCACATAATTAGTGCAGGATAGTTTTTCAGTTTCGATGCCAGGCATTTTTTACAACGTCTTTTGTATTAATTTAATATTACTCATACGCCACATAAGTTAATTAAATATTTCATCCTTTTCTCAGGCTGTCTGCAACATACAATTAATTTTGCGACTTGTTTTGCTATGCACATCGTCGAGCAGATCCAGACCCGGACCCGACACACCCCAAAGGCCCCGTGAAGCACTCGTTACCACAAAAACTGGCCGACTATGGAGACACACCTGCAAGTGTCATGACAGCAACATCAGAGACAAGGCAGACACCTCGCCATTGTCGACAGGTCCGCATGTCTCGATAGGGCAAAGCGAGCCTCAAACATACATAACATACAGCACTAAGCATCGACAGCAACCAGGCAAAAATGAAGAAAAATTATTAATAAATAATTTCAAGAAATTGCTTTACAACACTAAGCCACATTTACGCACAAACACACACACACATCTATATGTATATGTACAGTGGCGGCAGAATTAATAGGGACACTCTTTCTTTTACTATAACAGCTATTGTAAGTCAAGTCTTCAAATTTAAAAAATATATTTGGAAAGGTCATCTAAATTCCGTTGGAATGATGCATAACTTTCCTTAACCCATTAAGTACCCATTGAAATATTCGAATTTTAAAAAAAGTCAACTTTCAAAACTTTTTTCCTCGATTTTTTCCAAAAAATGTTGGGATGCAAAAACATTCTTTAAACTATTCTAGAAAAAAATGTTTAAAAATCTTTTTGCTTATATTTTTTATAATTTTTTTAAAATTGCTAAAATCCACTTTTTGCGTGAAAAGTAGGAAAAAGGGGTTAAAATAGTCATTTTTAGGATTTTCAAAAAATTATAAAAAATACTAGCAAAAATATTTTTGAAAAAACATTTTTGCAGTTACTCTTAGAATTGTTCTAAGAATTTTTTTGCATCAAAAATTTTCGAAGGGTACTTAATGGGTTAGGGAAATTTTTGCAAGAATAAATCGGAATTTAAACGACCTTTCCAAATATATTTTTTAAATTTGAAGACTTGACTTAAAATAGCTGTTATAATTGAAGAAAGAGTGTCCCTATTAATTCTGCCGCCACCGTATATATCATATGCCTCGCCATGACTTGGCTTGCGGCACCGTTGGCTGCATTTTGTTTATGCGCTGCACTTTATTAGATTTTTATCTGTCAACATTAAAAATAAAAAAAAGATGACGAGGTCTTCGGTACGAGTGTGTGCTTAACAACAAGATGCTTTCAAGAATTGAATTGAAGATACTGAAGGCAGTTTCGCTCTTTATACCCTGTGTCCATTAAAAATAGACAAAGAGAGTAAAATGGTTTTGTCCAATGTATGTAACAGGCAGAAGGAGGCGTGGCCGACTCCAGAAAGTATATATATTCCGGATCAGTATCTACTGCCTAGTCGATTTAGCTCAGTCCGTCTGTATGAACGCGTCGATCTCTGGGACTAAAAGAGCTACAGACTTCAATTTTACTTTCTGGATCAAGTTTGCTTCTAATTTTGGATGCCACGCCCCCTTCATATGCCTGCTACTGGAACGGTCAGTTAAATATCAAGCATAGGAATTTAAATTTTGTTCATTACCCAAAATATCGAAACGAAACCCGCAAATTGTGAAATTGCGTTTGTCTAATACTACATTCTGATCAAATTTGATTTAAATATATTCACTTTATAATATATGTAACAATTGGTCGAAAATTATAGTTTAGTTTGAAAACTTTTGTTGTTTCTAGAGATATTTCAACTTAAGTCCCAGATTATATTTTTTTAAATTGAATAATAGAATTAAGAGATCATATAGCTGCTATAGGAATAATGTGTCCAAAATTTAACTTGGATTATTTAATATCTAAGTTCCTGCCGCATTGTCATTTTTAGTTGCTTCAAATAAGTTTAAAATTAGTAAACCACCACACAATTACATTTGTTAGATATTTGCTCACAGTAATACATAATTTTAATAAATTAATTCACTTTTAATATCATATTAACGCGTATGTAAGAGCCTGGGAGTATATCGTTCTAACTTGTTTGTTTAAATTTCCATGGAAGACAGGCTAGTTATCAAAATTTGGTTAAAAGAGTGTCCTATATACAATTTATTTATATACTCATAATATCGTTATACTTGTGGTATAATTGGTAAAAGTTCATTGATTGAAAAGGACTAAAAGGTTCAAGGGCGGCTTTCTCCATTCCATTCAATAAGTGGGACAGGCAGCTACTTCCCAGTCAACGGGCAGCAGCAGCAGCAGCAGCCGCGGTAAAAGCCATCGACAGTATTTCGATTAAGCCCCGAACCGACAACAGAGCCAAACTTAATCTACGACTCATCCAACTAGCTGACACCCATCAATCAAAGCATCAAGCCAAATCACTGAGTTGGGGAGAAACGCAGTGCGGCGAGTCTAGGGCGGCAACATATGATCGGCGGTTCATGCGCTCAATTGAGCGTTCAATCAATGCTAACGCCCTCGACGCCTACAGTTCCAGCTCATAAGGTGTTGGGCAGCAGCCACTACAAAACGGCTCCCCAGCTGGCACAGTAGTTCTTACTGTTCGTTTGTTGTTTCTTCTGTCTGTTATGGCTGTCGGCCTCACAGAGCTGACATTCAATTAAACCAGCGTATAACTGAAATAAAGGAAACGCCGCGGTCTGTACCGCGATTTCAACACTCGATTCTTTGGGGTATTTCAACCTCTGATCGGCATCGACTTCGGCAGGTTTTGCACTTCAGTGGCTGCCGCACTGCACCTGTACATAATTTGCCTATTCATGCGGCTCGGCTTTGAAATCAAATTAATAGCCACAGCGCTGTACCCCATAACCACTTTTGATAAACCCCACAAAAATTATGTTCGGTCATCTTAAAATCAGCAATTTCTCGTTGGAATTGAAAAATCACCGACACACAGTGGTTTCAGTTGTATTGGAAAGGGGAAAAAATTAAATATCTTTTTGAGCTTTAATCTATTTACACAAACTTGTTCCTCGAGCGGTTTTTGGGTTCGCTGATTATGATTAAAAAGTCAGAATTAAACATGAACAAAAGGTTATGTTTACCACACTGAAGATTTAACACCCCTTCCAAGCCATCGTACCTATGATATAGTAGTCCGACTCTATCCAAATCTCTTGAGGATGTATAAGACAGTAAAAATCTGTAGAGATATATCTTGAAACAACAAACTTGTTCATACTAAATGTTGATTTTTAACGATTTGATTGTGATTCGATCTGACCGGTTCCGACATATGTTCTGCTTGCAGCCAAAGTCGGACCTTTTGATCTGAGTCCGTCTCTGGCTGTGTAATATGTTTGCATAAAATCCTTAAGGTCTTGAAATTTGGCATGAACTTAAGTTAAAAGCAAAATTAGAATTTATATTTAAATCTCAGCATAATAAGATTAAATAAATTCAGTTTGACTTATTTGGAATTTAAACCTTTGTGGCTAAAGTTGGCCTTGTCCTCACCCCTTCCCCATCTGACTGCGGGAATAATTCGAGATTTTAAAAAATATATATGAACATCTGCAACATGTGATTTTTGAAATGATAAACTGGTTTTACTAGATGATTATTGCTAAAGTATAAAAGTAATACTCCATAAAATATGATAGCATTTGTTAGTTTTAAGCTAAAATCACAAATATTAGAAATCTTAAACTTATTTTACAATCCTTGATCCTTATATATATCCTTATATACACGTTTTTTCACTATGTACATAAATAGAAACTTGAGCACATATGTATATACGCATATATATACAAAGTATGCCCTTCTATCTGTCGCTGGTGCGTATGAAAAACGAGTTGAATAATGGGTGTCAACGCATGAAAATTAAACAAACACTCATTTTGTGATGTGGTGGCGAATGTGGCGAGGTCGTAAAAAACCCGAAATAAGCACTGAACTTCAAAGACTTGCCAATGTCAAATAACGAATGGTCCCCCAGTCCAAACCCAAGCCCACCATTAAGGCCCTTTCCTCGGTTTTGGCACAGCCACTGCCCAATTTCAATTCCCTCCGATCAGTGGTCGCTTGTGCCGCACGAAAGGGTTCACAATGTTGGTCGATGACGATGGCAACAACGTCGTCGTCGTCGACGTCGTCAACCTCATTTGAATGAATGGCGTCGGGAACATGAGAATAAATAAAGTTGAGAGTGGGGATGAGCATTACGTCAACATTGTAGCCACCGACTGATTTTACGCTTTGTATTTCCATTGCCGTTGCCGAAGGTTGACTTTAGCTGCCACACACATACACACACACATACATACATATATATAGAAAAGACGTGCGTGAGTTATATAAGGGCTGCCATCCTTCTAATGCTAATGCAAAAACGCAGGCAATTGGAAAATTTATTCAATTCAACTAAATCACTCATTGGCTTTATTATGTGCACCTAATTTAAATATGTACGTACATACATACATACATTTGTGTGCATTTAGTATACGAACGCAGCTCGACAGTTTACTATTCGAATGTATAGGTAGCTCAATTTGAACGCCTTCAACCACCCATTAGTATATACCCCATAATCATCGTCATCACATCATTTCGTCCCTTTGGTGGAAATAATTTGAAAATTTAAATTACTTTGGCTATTTTGGCTGATTATAGGCATATTGCCAAGCTTTTCGTTCACATGTCCATCTGAATTTCAGTCAATTTGTCATTTGGTTAAGTCCCTGTAACAATGCAAGGTTTCTTTTGCAAATGAAACTTTAAATTTTGATATATTTATAAGAGTCAAAGATGTCGCTATACCAAATATATCAGCTTATTATCCATCGGTTTGAATAATTAAAACCTTAAAAGATGTTGAATTAACCCAGCTATGTGTATATACTTGAAGATATTCATAGTGCTCAAAGTTCGATAACCAGGGATGCATTTGCCATACTTGGTAGTCTTCTCTCAACGTATTAAAACAAACTTTTAAATAATATCAAAGCTATGGTTAACAACCTGTTTGGGTAGCATTCAAAAAAACAAACAATTTGTTAATCTCAGCTCGCTAACGCCATCGAAATCTTTAATAGATAGTCCGATTTTGATTAGGATAAAGAGGATATCTCCAGAATTAAAAAAATGTTATACTAAACTTTTATTTTCGACTTAGCCGTTGTGGACTAAATGTGGTCAGGATGTTAAATATAAAAGCAAATTCGGAACCTACCGGCTTGGCTTAAATATCAAAATAATTTTCAATACTAAAGAGGGTTTTCAATCGAACGTTCTAATGGCAGGTATATATAGTAAAGGGTGCGTGACATCCAAAATTGGAAGTAAACAAGATCTGCTTTTGGTATCCAGGAACCAACATTCTAGATTTGAGTTATCTAGCTCTTATAGTCTCTGAGAACAATGCGTCCTTATAGACGGACGGAAAGAAGGATTGACGGATGAACAGGGTTCTATCGACTCGGCTATAGATAGTGGTCAAAAATATATATATACATTATGGGGCCTGCCACGCCTTCTTCTGTTATATAAATTTCACAAAACCGTGTGCTCAGAGTATAATAAACATTCAGAAAAAAGTTTTCTTTACTCGGTTATTCTTACAGATGATGGATGTTAATAAAAGGAAATGTCCAAGGCAACATGGTCTCCAAAACTTTAGCTTTGTACTGCTGAATTAAAGATAGTACTGAGTATTCAGATTTCGAAATTTATAATACTTGTAACCAGGGATTAAAACCCTAACCGAAACCGTAATTTTTAACCGGTAAAAACCGATTGAAATTTAAAACCGTAACTGAAACCGTAACCGAAAAATAAAATTTTCATTTGACCGGAACCTTAAAACCGAAACTCTGTTAGCCGAAATAACCGTTAAGAAACCGTTTTATTTATAAGGGTTAATTTCGGTTTTGCATACATCAAAAAAAATGATTATTTTTTATTTTAAATTTTGATTTTTGCATTTAATTTTCTTATTTTAATTTTGAATTTTTATTTGTGATATTCATGATCGAATTTTCATAGCACTGAATAAGCGCAAATAAAATAAATTTGTTAAATGAAATATTAAAATTGTTAAAATGTAACTAAACTGCATAAAACTGAAGAATATGTGAAATTAAACATTAAGAAAGTAATGATTTCTTATTTATTATTAGTATATTATTAATATAATTAAATTTTTGCAAAGAAATTTTTTTTTTTGTGAACCGAAACCATTCCGGTATTTTAAAACCGAAACATACCAAAACCGGTTCACCGTTACGAAACCTTTATTTAAAGATTTTACGTAACCGATAACCGAAAACCTAAATGCGAACATAACCGAAACCGTAACTGAAACCGATATTTTTTTCGGTTTTAATCCCTGCTTGAAACCAAAAGCATTGCACTTATGTCAAAATATCGAACGGTTTCCTACAGTGGTGTGGTGGAATTATTTCCAGTTTAAGAGGGCGACAGGGGCTTAAGAGGGCTGCACAATTCTGAAGGCGCTCTCTTAGTGTGAGTGCTTTATGTTTTTATTGAATTGTGGGCGAAAAGGGGCGTAGTAGAAATATGGGCAGAAATCTGCCTGGAGCTTATAAGAAGTCTCTGTGCCACATTTGCCTTCTCCCTTTGCAGCAGACAGCCGTGATTGTTTTGGGTGCTCCGCTTAAGTTTGTGTCTTATACTAATTTCAGATTTCTAAGTCTTAAGATTAAACTGTTTTCTACTCGCTACCTATCTTTAATAAGTAGTGTATGCTTATTATTAGTGTTTAAAAATGTGCGTAACAGGCAGAAGGAGGCGTGGCAGAACCCACAAAGTGTATATATTCTTGGTCAGCATTAACAGCCAAGTCAATACAGCCTTGTTTTAGACTTTGGATCGGACCACTATATCATATAGCTGCCACAGGAACGATCAGTCAAAATCAAGTTTCAGTAAGAAAAACTTTTTTGTGTTTGGAGGTATCTTATCCAATCTGACAGAATATATATTTCGGATGTTCCTTAACATCCTGACAAAGTTTGGTAGAAGTCGATCTTCTATATCGCTTAGCTGCCATAGGAACGATCGGTCAAAAATTAAGATTGAGTATGAAACCCCCTCGGCGAGCTGTAGCCGCACCTGTGTTTTCTGTGTTTTAATAAATATTTTATAATTGTTGTAATGTAAATACAGTGAAACTTCCATAACTCGAACTTCTATAACTCGAATTTCTCTCTAGCTCGAGCTAAATGAGTGGCAGTAAAATTAATAAGCTTAAGAAGAAGAACTCTATAGGTCGAATATCTCCATAACTCGAACCTTTTCTTTGGATATGAAAATATTTTGTTTACGTATTCACATTCACTCTGGTTGGGCTTCGGAAGCTAAATCATGTAAAGTTATGAATGTAGTAGAAAATGTAGCATACTTTTTTATCTGTTTTACACTTGTCAAAATTACTCGAGAATGTCAAAACCAATTTTACCTTAACGTTCTGAGCTATTCATTTTTGAATTCAGAAAATACTGATTTTTTGGGTATGATGAGAAAGTTTGTTGTTATTTGACATTTGTTAACCAATCCCACAGGCTGATTATCTGAAATTGTGTTATCTCGGATCGGATGAAAATTAAACAATAGTATAGACTTGTTATTTCTTAAGATATTCCAACCAGACTTACAAGTTGTGTATCTCGTGTTGTTTAATACATCCTGACTAATTTTGAATTAGCTTCTTTATCATATAGCTGCCATAGAAACGATATAAGGATATTTTGAGTTGGGTCTAGGTCACTATGAAAGTGTGGAAATAACATAAAAGGACAACATGAGCAAAAGATGACCTACCAAAATAGTGAAAGAGTAAGCTTACATTATATTTATATTATAATATATTTTCGACCGAACGTTCCGATGGTAGCTTTGTGTTATAGTAGACCGATTTCAATCAAATTTGGAAAGGATGCAGATGACCACCACAAATCCATATTAGGACAGATTGGTTGGAATATCTCAAAATAGCAAAGTTTTTTTTAGCTAAGTTTTCATTTTTAATGAATCGTTCCTATGTGAGATATCTGATATAGTGGACCTATTTGAACCAAACTTGGTCAGGATGTATATGACAAAAAAAACAAATGCACACTCCCCGAGATTGGTTGAATATCATAAATAGCAAAAAAGTCTCTCTTATTAAAGGCATTTCAACCGATTTTTCCTATGGTAGTTATATAAAGGGGGCGTGGCATCCAGGAAACTGCATACCAAATTTAAAGTCTGTAGCTCTTATAGTCTCTGAGATCGACGTATCCATACAGACAGACGGACGGCCAGACAGACGGACGGGACTGAATCGACTCGGCTGTCGATACAAAAAGAAATACAAATTAGATTCAAGATGCATTCATACGATGCATGTATAGTATTTAACTCGATGCGAGACTCAAACTTCCCGTCAGGTGTGGCACGGTGTTCAGTTCGCCGTGAAATTCGAGAGCTAATCAATATGTTTGCAAGCGATAAGAGCTCGCAATTGTATCTGGTCATACATACATATGTATGTACGTACAGGAAGTTGGCGAATAAACAAGAAATGTGTCGCATTGACAAAAATGTGCACAATGTTTTTATTCGAGTGTTCCCCAAGTGACAGGGTATGTCAAGGATATCCGCTGTGCACAAGTCTCTCTCCTAGTTGTGCGTACATGTGTGTTTAATTTTTCCGCTTGCCAAAATGATAAATGCGTTTTGAACAGCATCCAATATTCATTGCTCTGCGGCAGAAGTAGCAGAAAGACACAATGGTGTCGCCATTCAGGAAGACCAAACTTGACACATGAAACGTCCTGTTTCGATAAGGGCAGTTCAGAAAACAGTCAAATAAAAATATCAAACTACAAGACTAAAATATAACGACATTTACATGCTCTAATATGGCTTATGAGCAGAGCATATGCAAGTTTATATATTCTATCGATCTGTATGAACACAACGATCTCAGAAATAATAAGAGCTAGACTCTCCAAATATGGAATGAAGGTTAGGATGTACTATAGTACGATTCTACACAAATCATCCACAAATCGTAGTAAAAAACCCTAATTATAATTTAATGATGAATATTTCATCATCGATTACAAATGGACAAATAAGGTTGCATTAACACTCCGACATTCTATCGTTGAAACAGACAGTTATCGGCAAATTCTTTGACAGAAAGATGATCAGTTGCAAGACTAGAAAAGGAAAAGCCGGCTTATCGGTCTGAATGTATAAAGGACTTAAAATCAACCGTTTTGGAGACATTGAATTGATTGATAAAGGTGTAATTTCAAAACTAATCTAAATTTTCACTTGGAATAGAGTTGATTTTGACTTAGTAGCTCGAGGTCTGGTCTGGTCCAGACAACTTGTATCTTAAGTGTTAGTAACTGTGTGTACAGCAGCATAAGTTTCATAACCGACATACCCAAACGCAGAGTCGCATTCCTGCTAATGGTGTCCCGGGAACTCCATCACGCTGGTTCCTATACAGCGGTCCATTGTTTGCAGTTGTGTGGCGGGGACATTTTATGCATTTTTTATGTATATTGAGCACATGAATTTGTTGTAATGATGTTCGACAAGTTCATAAAAAATGCAAACTCGCTGCTTCAAACAAAATGTTTGTATACACCCCCGCCCAAAAATCACCACTCCCTTCAGTGCCTTCTTCTTTACCAATGATTTATGCAGAGAGCACTTCTTTTTGTTGTCAATGTAATTGTTCTTTTTTTTGTTTCCGTTATTATTGTTGTTTGGCTATTGGCGCCAAGTTCTGGTTAGTGCTGTTTATCAAACACGCCGTTGACCGTGTTTTCGTTTCCGCTACCTTTCTGTCTCGTTCCTCGTTCCCCGTTGTTGTTGCCTTATTGTTGTCCACAAAAAAAATTATGCAAATTACGTCCCAGTTTATTTTCATTTTTTTGATAAATCGAAGTTTTTTTGTACGCAAACAAGTAGTTTATTTTTATTCGAGAATAAAAGTGAACTTTATGACTACTAGAACATACTCGTGAGAAATAAAGAGATAAGCTTTCCCTCGATCTAAGGGTATCGATGTATTGAATTAAATGAAAGGGAAATTGTTTCAACAAACATTAAATAATTTCAAATTTATTTACATATATTAATGGATATTTTTAAAACATCGCTTCCATCCATTTATTTATATTAAAGACGAAAAGAAAACAGACTTATACAACGAAGGCCTTAAGCCGGTTCTAAAACGGAACTCACTAAACCATAAACTTAAATAAACTTAATGTTTTGCTTTTTGATATCGCCCAATTATTTAAGACTTCGTATTAATTATCTAAGATCATCAAAAGATAAAATCAAAAACTTACATTCTTTAACATGTAATCAATCTAATCAGAATAATATATCAAGGAAAAACTAAAACAGTTGAGAAAATATTATTATATTATTATTATTTTCTGTATTTAATTGAACCTTTGAGCCGATCTGATATTTGAATAGAAATTTTGTTCTATGGGATTTTCCGAATTAGCAGAACCCAAAAACAAAGCAAAAATGACTTTGTAAATTTAGCACTAGAGGATTAAGACTATGTGTTTCAAAGGGTGTGTCCACTAATAACAAAAGGGAAAAATATTGAACTTTTTTTGTATTAATTAGAAATATATAGCAATTTTTTACTAATATCAGTTCGCGTTTTAAAGCTACAAGTACTAATCGAATCTTTGACTTTTGTCCAAAAATTTAAAGTTAAGAAAATCATAGCTTTACTCCTCATTAAATTCATTATTCCAATATGTAGTGGATGTGCTAATTTTGATCGCGAAAAGTCGAGCTGATAGAAAAAGATCCAAGTGCAAATTTGGATTCAGCGCCCCAAATAGCCCTAAAAACAACTATTAGTTCTAAATTGACAAAAACCTTGTTCCCTTGTGTAAGACACAAACTTAATTTAATCAAAGCGGGGAAACAAATAAAAATCGAAGCGCAAGAAATAAACAATGCTTTGCTATTTCTACAAAACTCGCACATTGCGTATTTAGTATTGTCCTATATGTACATATGTCCTTACCGTAATTGATTTGATACATACATATGTACATACATACATGGCTGTCATAAATACGTTCATGCTATCTCTTCGAAAAAATTGGTGTCGCTTTCGGTATAATTGAGAGTGCTACAAAACATATTCGTAAATATTTACATATAAATCATTTTTAATATTTTTTGTACAGATGCGCTTAGCATTTTTACACATATTTAGCATTTATACACAATTAGCTTTCGATTCCTTCCTTCATTAAGAGCCGATATGGCATTCCGAATTACTTCTCTCCCGCCTAAAAGAACTCAGACTTCTTTCAGTTTCTACTACCAGCTGGTCTCAAATTGATTTGTGGCCACTGTTTGATGTATCCTTATCATAATATCTAGTTTTGTCTTTTACTGCAACGGCACTTCATTTTATTTGGTTGTGGTGTGCTTATTGGATACCATTAGCATTGGCGAAGCGCCGACAGTTTAGTGGCCAGATTCTGGGCTCATACTTCTTTAGTTCCAAAGTTGTTTAGCATGGCCAAGAGCTCTGCTATTCAGTTGACATGTGGTTGACAGTTTTAAGCATTTTCTGTATACATGTGTGTGTGTGTTTTTGCAATTATTATAAATCAACATTGTGATTTATGCATGTAACAAAACTTCAGCTACAGCCGCGAAAGCAACTTTGAAAGTATATGGCTAAATTTATGACTGTAACACTTACAAATACAAAGTGTGTGCAAGCCTGACACGCCAGTTATTTTTTCTTACAAGCTCGCAATAGGGCTTAGGAATCGTGAGTGTGGACAACAAATAGTAATTTAATAATGGGTCAATTTAGGGTTTTACTGAAAAATATGGGAGAACGACTTAGTCGAGAGAGCCCGACTATAAAAAAATCCTACAGCAGGACTGTAGACATCTTAAAATACATAATACATACATCACTGTGGACGGCAGTCCAGGCTAGTGACAAAGGGTGCGAAAGACGGCTAGCAATATATAAAAGAGCATATACGATATTCCGATCAGTGGAGACTCTATGCGTTAAGAGAGACTTAAGATAAAGTAATAGCTGGAGACTTCGAATTTGGTAAATATGTATGCTGCTGGATACCGTACGCAGATCAAATCTTTGCCAAATCGAATTAAAAACCAACAATACGGTCAAGTTCAAATGGATTATCAGGGGTGCACCAGAAATTCAGCAAGAGTTGTGTACTGAAGCTTCAACGTACAAAGTAGTGAAGTAAATATGCATCGAAAAATCAAAAAAATATAAATGCCGACTTAATTTTATTGAATGCCAATGCCAATGATATGATTAATCAAGAAATTATAATTTGAATGAAAACTTTTAATTGGTTCTGAAGATATCTAGACCAAATTGGCAGATTGGAAACTTTCTATCTTACAGTCTTATACGCCCTGAACAACTTTGGGTCAATCGGTTCACTATATTATATAGCTGCCATAGGAACAAAAAAAAGAATATTTTTTATATATTTTTAATTTTTGAATTTTTTATTATGATTAATATAATTTGTAATATATTTTATTATAATTATATAATTTTCATTATTATTATTATAAATTATTATAGTTTTTCAAAATTTTATTATATTTAACTTTAAAACAATTTTTTTTTGCAATTTTTAAAATAAAACATTGACCTTATATTTTTTAAATATTTTAACATTTTTTAAAACTTTTCATTTTTAACAGCTATTTTACAGTTTTAAGGAGTAACACCACTGTAACATTTTCAAGCCTTCGATTTTTTATTGGCTTAAGAAATAGTTCACTTTCCTTAACCCATTAAGTTCTTATTGAAATATTCGAATTTTAATAAAAGTCAACTTTCAAAACTTTTTTCTTCGAATTTTTAAAAAAAGTGTTGGGATGCAAAAACAAAAATTTCTTTTCGCTTATATTTTCTATAATTGTTTTTGAAAAGTGCTTAACATTTTTTTTTGCAGTCACTCCTAAAATTGTTTGAAAAATGTTTTTGCATCCCAACATTTTTTTTAAAAAATCGAGGAAAAAAGTTTTGAAAGTTGACTTTTTTTAAAATTCGAATATTTCAATGGGTACTTAATGGGTTAAGGAAAGTTATGCATCATTCAATCGGAATTTAGATGACCTTTCCAAATAATTTGTTTAAATTTGAAGACTTGACTTACAATAGCTGTTATAGTAAAAGAAAGAGTGTACTTATTAATTTGGCCAGTAGTGTACGAGTCGGTCTTTTGGTCGGAAAATATAACTTTGTTTTTCAAATCTTCGCCATTCACTAGCTAAGTAGTTAATTTTGCCCATCTGTGGTGGTGGTCGTGAACGGGTTTCGGAACTGTGTGTGCTTGACAATTTTTTGAATTAATAATTATTACAATTTTGTGAGGTGTTGACCAAACTTTTACTTTGCTATGTCTTCTAAAAGTAGTTTTGGCCGCCGAGGCCATACAGGGCCTCTTGACCTCGGGACCCAGTGTAAATTGCTCCTTTGTTTTATGTGATCGAACTTTTTTGGAAGCACGTGACCCAATCAATGTCTCGCACATTAAAGCGTAACACAGCTCAAATTGAAAGGATGTGAGCATAATTTGGGGGATTCGCCTACTTAAGTGGGCAAGTGACCAGCAATAACAACAACTCAATCAGCAAAACAGTGAACGCGTCGTTTTTGACATCTGTGGCGTACAAATTAAAATATTTGTGTGCGGCATGTTATTATGAGAATTTGCTTTGTGCTATGTGTGTATTAGTCGGCCGTAAAAACTAACAACAACAGTACAGCAACTCCAGTGGCCAGTAGCCAATGTAACCCAAGAAAAGTGCGACATATGTGCAGTCAATAAAGTTTCCACTTTTCATGCTGACAGCACAAAAAAGGGACAGCGCTGAAAGGACGGACGCCAGCTTAGCGCTGCTAATGGCCCCACAATGACCGAGCGCATTTCTGGAAATACTCGTGACTCAAGGCAACACATATACAGACTGAAAGGACTTGCACCCACACGAGCATACAAAGGATCTTCTCCATATGCAGTTACTTTGTTATGCATTTACTTTGCACTCAAATTGATTTTGTTCTTCGCGTTTAGCGCACTTTTAGACCCTGTACTTAAAAAGTACAAAGGCTTTATTTAATTGTCGAAAGTGAAACATGCGTAAGAGATGGAAGAATGCATTTCAGACACCTATCTATCCATCCATTTATATATCTATCTATCTATCTATCTATCTATCTGTCTGTCTATCCATCTGTCTATCTATCTATCTATCTATCTATCTATCTATCTATCTATCTATCTATCTATCTATCTATCTATCTATCTATCTATCTATCTATCTATCTATCTATCTATCTATCTATCTATCTATCTATCTATCTATCTATCTATCTATCTATCTATCTATCTATCTATCTATCTATCTATCTATCTATCTATCTATCTATCTATCTATCTATCTATCTATCTATCTATCTATCTATCTATCTATCTATCTATCTATCTATCTATCTATCTATCTATCTATCTATCTATCTATCTATCTATCTATCTATCTATCTATCTATCTATCTGTCTGTCTATCTATCTATCTATCTATCTATCTATCTATCTATCTATCTATCTATCTATCTATCTATCTATCTATCTATCTATCTATCTATCCATCTATCTATCTATATAAGAACAACTTTGTTGCTTTTTGAGTTATCTTTGTTATCTTTGTTTTTATGAAACACCAAGATCTCAGAGACTGCAATGGCTTTATACACTAAGCTTGGTATTTTGCAGCGATGTCGTAAGCAGATTAAGTTTGCTTTCGAACTTTTCCACGCCACCTTTCGCACTCGGAAAAAATTACATAAAAACAAGGGGATCCGCCCCTTTCAAATGGTTAATATATGTGAAAAACAAAAAAGTGTTTAGCACTATGGCAGATATATGATATAGTGGACCAATTTAAACCAGACTTAGTCAGGATGTTTGACATAGTAGAAAATAGGTTAAAATATATCGAGAATCAAAATTTTTATACTTAATCGTAATTTTCAATCAACCGTTCCTATGGCAGCTAATTGACATAGTCGAATCAAAAAATCGAATTGATCTGTGCCCAGTATCTAGGAACCTATATACCAAATTATAGTGGCGAAAGCATCACGAAGGACTCGAAAGGCGACTAGCAATATACATATGTACATTAGGGTGTCCCTTATTTGGTCAAAGTCAATATTTTTAAACGCATACGGGCTAGTTCTGTTCATTAGGTTCTAAAGCACTCAGAAATAAATTTTTACCTCAATCGGAGTATGATAAGCCGTGCCGACTTGGATCGGAAAATTTAAGATTACATGGGACAAAAAAAAAATTTTTTTATTTTTTTAATTTTTTATTTATTTTGTTTATTAGGTCCTAAAGAACTCAAACCCAAGTTTTCACCTTAATCGGAGTACGATAACCCATTCAAATTTGCATCGAAACATGTAAAAACAGTATTTTAACACTGATTATACATTTTTCGATTATTTTTTATGTTTCGATGCAGATTTGAATGGGTTATCGTACTCCGATTAAGGTGAAAACTTGGTTTTGAGTTCTTTAGGACCTAATAAACAAAATAAAAAAATAAAAAATTAAAAAAAAAAAAAAAATTTTTTTTGTCCCATATAATCTTTAAATTTTCCGATCCAAGTCGGCACGGCTTATCATACTCCGATTGAGGTAAAAATTTATTTCTGAGTGCTTTAGGACGTAATGAACAGAACTAGCCCGTATGCGTTAAAAAATATTGACTTTGACCAAATAAGGGACACCCTAATGTACATGTACATAAAGAATGGACAAATTATTACAATTATACATATTAAATAATATACTATAATATTTAATACTTAATCACAATTTTCAATCAATCAATCAAATATTATACTGTAAAAAGAAAGTCAAAAATTACGTTTGGGCTTGAAACTCCGCCGAAAAAAATCTATGATTATTAAAACTTTATAATTATTGAACATAAATCAGTTCCTTGTTTTCCATCTCTTTTCCAAACGTTACGCTCAAAATTTTCAGAAAATTATCTATAAACCCAAATGCCGTAAAACTCTTGGCAAATTTTTATACAATTGTATAGAAAGTAATTTAATAATAAAACAAATGATGCAGCCACAATACATTTACATTATATATATGTATACTGAAAATACTGCAATCATAAGATAAATATAAAATAAAATATATTTATATACCTACATATATAGAGTAAATGTAGAGAAAAAAGTGAAAATAAAAGAAACACAAACTAAATACCCATAAATTCTAAGTGGACAATGTTAAGTATTTTCTAGTTAAGTCATGTCGATGTTGTTGCTTTCGTTTCTTTGTCCGAAGGTCCCTAAACCGCATTTCTCTTGGACCTTTGGACACGCTTGCTTAACACAAAGAATGCTCAAGGGCCTAAGCAGTGATAATCTCAACTCAATTTTCAGTTTTCATGCTGCTGGTCGGCGAGGAACTGACAGGATCACTAACCAACCGGGCGCTGCAGTTTCAAGCCTTATTCTGTGGAAAAAGGCGGTCTCCGATGTGTGTAAGCTGAAACACAAAGTGCGGCCGGTCAATTGTCAAGTGCGTGTAAGACATCTGTGTTAAATTCAATTTTAATAAAAATTAGAGTGATCAAATAGATTTCCAAGAGGGCTCGCCACTTAATTATCTTAATTAACCTTCCCATCAAGCCTAAGGAGCTGAATTAACTTTTTTGTCTAGTAAAGGGCTACTATTGCTTGGAAAGAAAGTGTGACAATACTTACGTATAAGGATACCTTGCCCGCCTTGCTCGAAGGTGGTGTCAATTAGCGACAAATTCTCAGAACTGATTGAATTGTTGAAAGTTGAGTAAGTGGCACTTGAGGTTAGGCCCCAAAAACACAGTTCGTCTTACCATGAAATAAGTAAATTAGAATTGTCAAATTTAATCAGGGTGTATGGTACATAAGAAAATTTCCAATATGCGATATCTCCTACAACAACATACAAAACACGTATTCAGCTGTTTCAAAAGATTCTAGCTTGATGTCACCTTTGTACGGCTAGAATTAGTTGGGAGGCCTAAGCACAAGAATGACAAATGTAAGCTGAACAAATCCCAAAATGATCTTGTTTCTAGTTCAAAACATTTTTCTATTCAAGTTAATTTCAATCTGGATACACACTAGATTAAATACTCGGAAACTTCAAATTTAATAACAAATATGAATTATAAAAAACTCTTGTATCTAGAGATTTTATGTTTTCACCGATTTTATGATTTTAATGGTTTTATATATTCTGACTATCATATATATAGCCGTCAAAGGAACGATCAATCGGAATTTTTATTTAAGATCGTTTTATATTCTACTTTAAAAATAAGAGAACACATTAGTTTGAAATTTTAAGAACAAACGGTTTTAAATTCAAGAACGGATATATAGTCGAACTTCCTAGGCTAGCATATCTTTCTAGAAAGCAGTCGATTAGCACCCGATACATGCAAATTTAAGCAAATGAAAATATTTTTTGCACATATTTATTTGCAAATAAAACTCATGATTTTCTTCGTTTCATACAATAAGTGCCTGTTAAGCAGTTTTCAGAAAGTTATGAGAAATATAAGCGAAAAGATTTTTGAGGGAATGTTCTTGACAGTCATTCCTTAAATCGTTTGAAGAATGCTGTTGCATCCCAACATTTTTTTTTAAAAATCGAGGAAAAAAGTTTTCAGAATGACGTTTTTTAGCATCCGAATAATTCAATGCGGTACTTAATGAGCAAATGAAAATTATGTATCATTGCAAACGGAATTTAGATGACCTTTGCAAATATATTAACTCTACTATGAAGACTTGACTTATAATAGCTTGTTTTCAGAAAAAAAGTGTGTACTTATTATTTTGACCAATAACATGTGTGTTTTCATACAAAAAAGTACATTTTCAACCCCCAAATTTCTGATAAAATCAATTTTATTCAGGCCTGTTCCGGTTTTCACTTTCGGTAAGATTTTGTGGAATTGCTCTTACTATATAATGTTTCGGTGAAGTTCTGCGGATTGAAATCACTTTGAGTTGATGAGATTAAGTACAATAAATTGAAAAACGATTATTCTTAAATACTTAGCCTAAGTGCAAAGTGAATAAATGCATTGTCCAGCTCTTATCAGCTCTGAGATCCTTTCGTTTCAACGTACAGACGGACATAGTCCGATCAAGAATATATATACTTTATGGGGTCGGAGATGCCTCCAGGGGGGCATATTACACCATCATGGACAAAAGTCCTGGAAATTTACTTACATATCTCGCGAGTTATCGCCAATTGTCTCATATATGTACGTATGCAGTAAATTATTGATTGATCTTTAATTTTTCCATAAATTGATTAATATTTCCTTATCTTAATCAATAATTGCCATTAAAGTTGTGTTTATGTATGGTTTTTAATTTTAATTTATTTACAAAACGTTGCTATTTCATAGGGACAAAAGTCCAGCCAAAAATAGCATCGGGAATAAGACAAATCCGATAACATGGTGATGGAAATGTTTTGGTGTGGGATTTCCTGTTTTTTACTGCAGTAACACTGATTAAGCATGTTTATACTGAAATTTGGAAAATATATTGGAAAATGTGCAGAAAAGGTGGGTTTAAGACTCTTCCTCATTGAAACAAGAACTTGAGCCAAAGAAAACGGACACTTGATAGCAAACAGGTCTTGCCTCAGTGATGCAAAAAAACATCGATGCATCTCTCTGATAATGGGAATAATTTCTCTCGAAATAAAAGGTTTAATTATTGGTACAATTACCAATACTTATGTCCATGACTGTATATGTTCAAGACATTGATTTTAAATTTAGTCTCATTTTGGTGTTTAATTTGATATTAATTTGGTGTTCACTTAACGCCTTTTTCTGTCTATCACGCACATTTCCCTCTTCGATTACAGCTTTTCTAAATACCAAAATTTACTATGATGCCATACACATGTACATATGTACATATATGGTGCACCCTGGAGCACAGCCTGATCACACTTCGAATCTGCATCTTTTTGATGGCCATAAAGCACTGAAATTAATTAGCAGCTACAACTGTCGCAGATATCTTCAGGAGATGGCGGAACAGTTCGACACAACCTATCCTCTTCCCACAAAAGGGTGGTAAGTTGCCCAAGGCGACATGCACGCTTTAAAGTCAAAGGGCCGACAAAAGATAAACTCAATGGTTCATTGAAAATCTCATGACATAAGGACCAAAGCGTTCGATCAAACGCTCGGCTAACCTCTTCGAGTATAGACTAAGCCGACTGCTCTGCCGTGATCCGCGCCATTACACAGCACTGGCTCGATTCAAGTACATTTTTCATTGTACAGAGGGGGACTGACTGCAGCAACAGGCCGCACCAATCCCCATATGAAAGTTTGAATCACAGTACTGGAAAGAGAATTGCATAATGGCAGATAAAATTCCCTGGCCTTTTTGGCCAAATGGCTTGAGTTTCCAGTTTATCAAATTTTTTTAATGCATTTGTACTTAAACATTTTGTGGACATATTTCTTGGCAAGTACTTTAAATATTTACTTGCCGTTTTTAGTTGAGTGCAACAGAGTGCACTTTCCAGAAACACAACTTTATTCAATACTTTTCATACAAATAATGCACTAACAACAAATATGTAGTATCAACAATTCACACAATCAACTACATTAACGTTCAATATTCCTTTTACATAGTTTTGGCAATTCAGTATATATAGTTAGTTTGTTAAGCTGCATCGAGTACTTTGCGCAGACATTGGAGGCATCTATCCTAAAAAGACAGTTAACATTGTTTGCTCGTTATTTCAAGTACATACTTTTAAGTTGCACTCAATCTTTTTCAACAGTACTAAATTAAAAGAACAAAAGATAATTTCAGGCAGTTACAAATGAATCTTACCGATGCAGCTCAGTTTCGAGACAGCTGAAGTTCTTTTAAAGCCAATCAAAATATATCAACAATTTTTAATAACGATGGCCACCACGAACCTAACTTTGAAAATGCTTTAATCTATATTATATGTCCTGTAATATTCGAGTATGTAAGATGGCTTTAGAGCAGTAGAAGCTGTGATAACGAGGAATCTCACTTCTGAAAGGGGCCCATTTATAAGGGCTATTACAAACTTGTCCGAGACTTTTCCAAGTCAGATACCGAATATGTTTAAGTCTAACTACTGGATAAGCGAAATTCAAACTGCATGTAAAACCAGGTGTTCATTTTTTTTTTTTGTCTTTTTATTACAGTTTTTTGCACGCATTTTACTCTCTTCTCCTTTAAAAAAAACATCTTAAAGAAAACTAACACATTTTTCAATATTATGGTTTACAACTATGAATATGGTATATACTATATATTAGTTAATAAAGAAATATGTACATACTTGCAAAAAAAATACCTTACACTAATAAAAAAAAAAAAAAATTGTGTTGATATTTTTATTTATTTTTTACTTATTTATAGGTAAATAATGCTATGTAAAAAATATATGTTTATATATGTATTCACTAGCAAAACAAAAACTAGAGGACATCGGTATACGTTTGGGATTGATTAGATTGAATTATTGGGGTCTTGATATATGTACATACATTCGTGTATGTAGTGTACGCAAGATTATGGCGGTTTTAACCAAATTCACCTTATAAATAAAAAATGATCAAGAAAATATACAGAAAATGAAAATTGCATGCACATTTCCAGTGTTAACAACATGAGTTTTGGATAGTTTGGATACCAATCCGGCCTAGACCGTTGTGTGTGGATGATGATAAGCGGCGGCCCACACATTCTGGTGATGATGATGGGCATGGCTATGATGGGCAGCATGATGGTGATGATGATGCACATAACCGTATCCGGTGCTGTTGGCAAACTCTGTCGGATAGCTGCCGGCAAACTCCGACTTCATGGGACCAATGGGACTGGCGTATCCACCATTTGAAGTGTTGCTGCTGCTGTTGCTATTGCTGCTGCTGTCGCTGGCTCCGCTCGCCAGCCCGGACATGGTCAAGCCGTACTCCGTGGCCAGCTGCGACTCACTCTGCATGGCGAGCGCCGCGTAGTGTTGCGTCTGGTTGGAGTTGGCCACCGATCTAGCCGATAAAGTGGGTCTGATACTCTCTGAGGTAGTTTGACTGTGATTCATTTCTGTCATGTCATTGTTGTTGTTGCTATTGTTGCTGCTGCTGCTGCTGATATTTGTCCAGGGATCATATCTGCTTCTGTTGGCATCCCTCTGATGCTGCGCCTGGAACAGTGGAGGTGGGGGTGCTAGTGGCAGTGGCAGATCTGTTGAGACCGCCGTCGCCGCCGCTGCCGCCGTTGCCGTCGCCGCCGCGGCTGCACCAGATTGCAGATGCAGGTTCATGTAAGGTGCGTATCCCAAATTGCTGGGAGTTTCCGGATGCTCCTGCTTCAACTGTTCACCGCTAACAGGCATCGATGCTGCCACTGTTGCCACTGCTGTGCTCCTGGAGTTGATCTTCTTATTAGGGTGCAAGGTCTTGTCCGGCTTTTCCAGCTTAATGAATGCCGACTGTTCCTTGGCTTCAGCAACCAGCGCTTTTTTCGTCTTCTTGTCCTTGAAGTGGGTCTTCTTGTGCTTGCTCAGATGATCGCTGCGGGAGAACTTCTTCGAGCAGATGGAGCACGCGTATGGCCGGTAGTTGGTGTGCGTTCGTCCATGGCGCTGCAGCTCATCGGAACGCGAGAAGCGCTTGCCACACGTGAGGCAGAGGAACGGACGCTCCCCCGTGTGCCAACGCAAGTGGGTCTTGAGGTGCGAGGCCTTGCCGTAGAGGCGCTCGCAGCCCAAGATGTGGCAGATGTGCTGCTTCCGCCCACGCTCATCTGGCCCCACAATGGGTGGCAGTCCGCTCATTTCGTTGGTGCAGTTGGGACAGGTGCATCGCACGGAGCGGCGCTGGAGCTGCGTCTGGAAAGCGATGTCATCGAAATTGAAGCTGGGATAACTTTGCGATGACCACGGCTGATACAGGCGCTCCTGATGTGAGAACCAAGCGGCCGATGCTGCAGATGCTGCCACGCCCACCGTTGCCACATTGCCGTAGTAATCGGTGGCGTATTGAGCATACGGAAATTGAGTTCTGCAATCGAAACGGAAACAACGGACGAATCAGTTTATTGCGTGCTAAAATGTGTGCAGAAAGATGAAAGAAATCGGGAGCACGGAGTGCACGGAGTCGGGAATATGTATGTAGACCGGATAGGGAGTGGTACCTACCTAGTGGGCAGCGATGGGTAGGTGGTAGTGTTCCAGCCATAGGCAGCGCTGGCCACCGCTGCGGCACCCAAATCAGCCGCAGCTGCTGCCGCTGCTGCCACTGCCGCCGATGACGATGCCGATGCCGATGCCGATGACGGTGACGAGGAAGAGGCCGAGGCCGAGGCCGAGGAAGAGCCACCTGCGGCCAGAGGACTAGCCGATATGCAGGCGAGAGATTGCGCTGGAGATGGGAAAATGCTGGGTGAGACCGAGGCGGAGGATGCCGCCGATTGCGATATGCTGGAGTTGGGCGATGCACTGCCAGTCGATGATGCCTGCGGCGGATATTGCATTTCCATTTTCATTGTCGGCATCACTTGGTGTGATGTCGATGTCGATGGCGATGTCGATGCTGTCTCCTTTGATGATGCAGTTGCTGTTTGCTTGGCGTACAGTGTTAATAGAGAGGAAGCATGGGAGTTGCAGGTGTTGGAGGTGTTGGTGGCGTTAATGAAATCATGCATCGGTTGCTGTTGCTGCTGATCATGACCTGGCGATGTCAATTGCGGCTGATGTTGCTGATGTTGTTGTTGCTGATGTTGGTGTTGTTGTTGTTGCAGCACTGATGTCGGTTGAGACAATGCAAAGTGGTCCAAATAATTGCAGGCGGCGTCAATCATATTAGCAATTTTATTGCCCGTCGTTTGTTGGTATCGTTGCCGCTGCAATGCGGACTTCTGATATTTTCACTGAAGACTACCAATTTTCGGACACTTCCCTTTATTTATTTAGCTGGGATATTTGATTATTGTTATTAGACAACGGTCGCCTTGCTGTTAATGCTCTCTCTGATATTGTTGCAATTATGGCACGCTTCTCATTTATATAATCTTATAAACGTTCATATAATTATAGTCTTTCCACGACGCCAGCTTTTCGCCAACTTGTTGTTGTTGTTGCTGTTGTTGTTGTTTACTTTTTTGTTGTCTTTTTATAATTTCACAGTGCGCTGACATCGACGTCGGCACTATTGACAATATTTTTAGCACAAAGTTAATTCGAGTTTCGTTTTGTCACATGTATATTTCAAATACACTTTTCGAATGTTGTTATAAGTATTTCAAATACTCTACTTCTACCGTTTCTTGCTACCGTTTCTGTTCGCTTCGCGTTTCTGTTCGTTTTTCTGTTGATGGGCAGAAGAGCACGCGCGGGTATCTTGGTTGCTGGTCGGTTCGGTCGTTTTGGTCTCAGTCGCTACGCTCGAGATACATCCACCGGTAATTATTGTTGTCGACTGAATTCCAAAACCCAGCGAGAGAGTCTAGCAACGTACAAAACGAATCACTGACGACGACAGCAGGCAGCGAGCGACGGCGACGGTGCTGCATGCAGCGCATCGAGCTGCTCTCTTCTATCGCACGCAGTGTGCGCCTTCTCTTGCTGGTGGTTGTTGCCTCCGTTCGCCCGCTTGGTCCATCGCCGCAACAATCGCGCTTCATCTCACTCTCTCTCGTTGGGCTGGGCGCATGCTTCGTTAGTTTGTGTGGTTGCACAGTTATGTTGTTGTTGCTTATCCGAGACCCGCAGGCGTTTTGTTTTAATTTCTATGTGTGGGTTTGTGTGTCAAACCAATTGGGTAAGCATTATTCGCATGTGTCTGTGCGTGTGTGCGTGTGTGTGTGTGTGTGTCTGTGTGTGTGCGTAGGCATACGCCTATGTGTAAGCATAAGTCGTTCATATTACTCTGGCACTCACTCTGGCTCCTAGTTATGATACTACCTTTCTATCTAAGCCCAACATTTTTCTTCAAATATTTACATACAATATGTACATAAATATACATATGTACATGCTTTGTACATACCTATCCAACCATGATCTTGAAACAAAATATATATTAAATGAATAATACAAATACACGTATCCATACTGATGTATGTATGTCATGTTTATAATGTCATTACATAATACATATTATCTTAATAAAAACTATTAAAGGTATAAAGAGCATTTAAAACTTATCGAAGAAAATTTACTTAAATGTACTTGATTAAATTGTTCTTTCCATACAGACACATATGAATATGTTAGCACAAAAGAGATAAGTTTACGACTCTCTTCATTTTACTGACTTTCATAACAGTCTTTTTAATTTGATAAAAGTAAATGAGCAAAGTAAAGACGAAAGTAAAACATTTTCAACGCGTTACGCATAATTCAAACATCAATACAATATCAATAAAAACTAATAAATTTATGGCCGTGGTCCAATGAAATCACTATATTTAAAGGGGCGTTGCCAGACACCACCGCAGTGCGAGTAAAGAAAGGGAACAACAACCACGACGCAGTCGGTCGAGCTCCTTGAGTTCGCTCTCGCTCTCGCTCTCTCACTGCCTTTGGCAATACTTAAAAAAAATGAGCGTGTGTGTAATACACACAATGTGTATGTGTCACTACGATTTGTTTCAACTCAGTAGGAATAGGTTGAAGTATAAGAAAAAAAATGAACTACACATATGCATATCTAAAGCTAGAGATTTGAAATTTAATTTGGCATGTTTGATATTCATAAATTCTTCAATTGAAACCACTGTTTACAGAATGTCTTATAATTAGCCTCGATTTGGCCTCTTTTGTACTCGGTCGACTGCCATCCACGAATAATTTTCCATTTAATATAAAGAAAGTACACTAGTCGGCATATTTATTTTGACAACATTTAAAATTAATTCTACTCATAATTTGAACCTACTTCACGTACATTTTGGCATCAATGGAAAGGTCATTTCAATTCCGTTTGAATGATACAAAACTTTTCTTAACCCATTAAGTACCCATTGAAAATTTTGAATATAAAAAAACGTCAATTTTAAAACTTTTTTCATCGATTTTTTTCAAAAAGTTTTTTGATGCAAAAAAATTCTTCAAACAATTCTAATAGTGACTGCAAAAACAATTTTTCAAAAATCTCTTTGCTAGTATTTTTTATAATTTTTTGAAAACTGCAAAAATGACTCTTTTAACCCCTTTTTCCTACTTTTCATACAAAACGTGTCATTTTTGCAGTTTTCAAAAAATCTATAAAAAATACTAGCAAAGAGATTTTTGAAAAATTGTTTTTGCAGTCACTATTAGATGTTTGAAAAATTTTTTTGCATCAAAAAACTTTTTGAAAAAAATCGATGAAAAAAGTTTTAAAATTGACGTTTTTTTAAATTCAAAATTTTCAATGGGTACTTAATGGGTTAAGAAAAGTTTTGTATCATTCAAACGGAATTGAAATGACCTTTCCATTGATGCCAAAATGTACGTGAAGTAGGTTCAAATTATGAGTAGAATTAATTTTAAATGTTGTCAAAATAAATATGCCGACTAGTGTATATTAAATTACAAATTTACAACCAAATTCTGTCGTTATACCGCCGAATTTCATTACAAACTGAAAATCATTCAGCTAAATGAACGAAAAATCAAACATTGGCCGTGTTCACGAGAACAAATCGACAACAGAAAATCGATGAAATTTGCATGATTATTCTAATAAAATGCAGTGATTAGCAATCATGATTTCAAATTTTGTGATTATGATGACTGAAAATTCATCACCAAAATAGTACGCTGAAATTTTCTGATTGTGATGCTTTGTTATCGAACAAACAAAATACATGATTGCTGATTGATTAGTTCTGGTGAACGCGGCCATTAATTTTGTTACTCTTTCCTTTCAGAAGAAAAAAAAATAAGCAATAAATATTAAGTTAATGAAAATCATACTTTGGCATCTAAGTAATATAAGATCAGAGAATTATAGAAAACAAATTTCATGCAAATCGGAATATTGTATCGGAAATATTGGCTTAGGAATTACAGATCAATTCCTACCTCGGTGATCATGAACCTATTCAGTTGAACGACATTTCAGTTAAAAAAAAAAAAAATACGAAGCTAACATTATCTTTGTATGCTCAATTAAAAACGTCGTAGTCGAGAGTCCACTAATACTACGAGATACCTGCGGCCAGACACTTAATCCCTTACATATGTTTACATACATACGTACATATAAATACACAAAACCTCATACACACGCAATTGTACTGTTGTCCAATATAAAATCAAGAGATTTAGGTAGCAAGCTTAAAATTTGAATAAAAAATGTTGCAAATACCCTGTGCTGGTATATTTAGTTATGTTTAAGTATGTAACGGGCAAAAGGAGGCGTGGCAGACCCCACAAAGTTTATGTATTCTTGATCGACATCAACAGCCTAGTAGCCTAGTCGATATACCCTTGTCCGTCTCTCCGTATGAACGAAAGGATCTCAGAGATAGGAAGACCAAGGAGCACCAAATATGAAATGTAGACTTCTGACTAATGTCAGACAGATCAATTTTATTCTAACAAAAATTTACCACGCCCACTGTGGGAGGCGTAATTTGGAAAAAAAAAAAAACTTACGTTACCTTCAATTTTGGGTGCAAAGTTTTTACAAATTTATAATTCATTTTTGTTGTGAATCGCAAAATAATTTGCAGGATGGCATTGGTTAATTTTTGTATTACTCAAATGTACACCGGCATATAAGGGTTAAACCGGTCTGGTCTGGTGATTCAAATCAGTCCACTATATCATATACATATGTACAAATAAATAAATAAAATATGTACATAGCTGCCATAGGAATAATGCTTATTTATCGGAATTTGGTAATAAATGCACAAATCTTCGAGAGACTTAATTGTTTATGCACTAAAACTGCTATTAAGCTCCGACTTGGTCGGAAACCTTATATATAGCTTATTGCAACAATTCTACACATGACTTAATTTTGGTGATTGGGGGAGATGTGGAGGAAGTTGATCCGTATTGTAGGCAAGCCTTGTTTGCTTTTAAGTGGTCGTTTCTTTGGATCGTTGTCTGGCTGCAAAGGGGAAGAGTTCCCTAAGACATTTAAGCTTTTTTTTCATTTTATTTTTCAATTTTTAGTATAAAATGCTTGTCCAGTGTTAGTGCAGTAAAAAACTGAACAGCAGACCCCACACCAAAATATTGCAAATTCCAATATCCTCTGCTCAAAAAAGAATTTCAATTAAAATGTTTTAATGATAAAGATCATGATTTGGTTAAAAGTACGGGAATAATTTTTCCTGGGTCCGCGAGTCGACTATTTTAACATTGGTTGATTGATTTTTGATATTGTCGATGCGTGAGCTTTAAGCATTGTCGAGACTTAGTTGTTAACAATAATTAAGGATGTGAATACCGTCGTCCAATATAAATTTGTTCAAACCACATACAGTGATGGAAAAAATAATAGAAACGTCATCCACGTCACTTTAAATCCAATTGCAAATTATTTACGAAAATTAAAAACATACTATAGAGCACTGATAACGAACTTTCTTTTTGATCTCCCTTTTGAGTCGATTTCGCTTTTAATATTTTCGGTGTCTTGCTATTATAAGTGACCACGTGTTAAAGCTGCCAAAAAATTGAATCGTGCCAAAATTACGCGAAAGTGTTTGCTTTTGAGTTTGCAGTTTTCAAAAAAATTATAAAAAATACTAGCGAAGAGATTTTTTCAAAATATTTTTTGCAGTCTTTTTTAGAATCGTTTGAAGATTTTTTTTGCATCAAAACATTTCTTTTTTTAAATCTAGGAACAAAGTTTCAAAATAGACCTTTACAGGATTTCAAAATTTTTAATGGATACTTAATGGGTTAAGGAAAGCTTTATATCATTCAAACGGAATTGAAATGACCTTTCCATTGATGCCAAAATGTACATGAAGTATGTTCAAATTACGAGTAGATTTAACTTTAAGTGTTGTCAAAATAAATATGCCGTCTAGTGTCCATATTATCTCATCTTCAATGAGAAGAATGGTCAGAATGTCGATACTCCAAATCTGAGCATATGACGGTGCCCCAGTGATAATGCTCAGGATCTTAGATTGTGCTCGCAGTTACATTTAAATGTTTCTATTGCTGACATTCCCCATATTGGGGAGACAGCTGGAATTTGACAGCAGGAACATGTAGTCCAAGCAAAGAGGAGATCGCTGCTTATTATATAAGGTTAGGGGAGGGCACTTTTACCTGTTGACAGAAAGGGTTAAGTGATTGAACCTTTGTTTGTTTTTTTTTCCCTACGCCATTTCATGTTGCTTGAATAGGACATCGGAAGTAATTTCAGATCGCGGAACAGTCAGCAAGCGTAGATTCTGTATGCCGTTAATTTCAGCACGTTTTTAATTAGTAATCTCTCCTTTACTTATGACGGATCAGTAATCAGTACCTGCTGATAACGTGATACCATTTTTTTTATTTATGTGAAAAATCTTTTTTCATCGATTATACAAAACCATCAGTAACAGATATCATACTATTTCAGCAATACATTTGATTATATGCTTAAAACTCCTAAATACGGTACATTTGACGTTTAGTATTGACAACTTGAGTTAATATTCAGCGTTGCACACAAGAGGCCACCACTAGTATATGAACCGCATTTCCAGTTTCCAATGTCATGCCATTAAATCCCGTTGTCAATGGTAACTTGTGTCACTTGGTTGAAGTGTAAACAACAATACTAAATATGGCTTCGAATATGTTAAATTTCGTACTAGATAATGTGATTTTACGAGGAGTTCTTTGGCTGTCCACTGTTTTCATTGCTTATGGTATTATCGATTAACTTAGCTGAAAAGAGTTTGGGTTTTCGTCGCTTACCTCATTGATTACATTAGCTGAAAGTATGCTGCACTGTGGGTAATTTTTTTTTTATTTCTAAAAAAAACTCGATTGCTACACTCAGAAACAAATCAAGATTTTCCATATTTAAGTTCGTTTCAGTCTTGAAATATATGAGTTTAATTACATACAAATCGCGCAAAATAACAAATTAACAAAAGAAAAAAATCTGATTTTTAGCTAAAGATAAAAATCAACAAAGAAGAAATTCGCTATATATTATTATTTCTTAGTGATAAAGGCGAAAATGCAAGCGTCTGAAAGTGTGAGCTAAGTTTATGGTCCCTATACTGTCTCGGCAAAAAAAATTCTGGAAATTAGGACAGTAAAGATGCACCTCGCACTGGTAGACCCGCCGTCGAAAGTTCTGATAAAATCGTCGAGATTACGAAAGCAGACCGGCATGTCATCTTGGAAGTTTTATTCATCCACCGCATAGTCCGGATTTAGCATTTAGCGACTATCATCATTTTCGTCCTTGCAAAATTTTCTTCATGACAAACAAATTAATTCAATTGATGACTGCGAAACTACATAGATTGGTCTAGTTTTTTGACAGCAAGGATCACAGCTTTTTCGAGAGTGGAATCTTAAAGTTATCCTCTAAATCAGAGAACCTATTCTGTAATAAATTAACTTTAAAAATAGGGTACGAAAAAATGGATTTGGTTTTCTTCAACCTTATATTACTTGTTGCTAAGAAATTGTCAATATAGTCATGTCAAGGAAACGTAAGTGGCAAGAAATGAAGATGCAGATACATACGGTGGCTCACAGCTTAAAATATGCACCCCTTTTTTAACTTTAGCAGCTTTGTAAGTCAAGTATTCACAGTTAAAAAAAAAAACATTTTTGAAAAGGTCGTTTACATTTCGTTTGAATGACACAAAACTTTCCTTAAAAAATTCTTAAAACAATTCTAAGAGTGACTGCAAAAAATAATTTCAAAAATACATATTTTTGGTAGTATTTTTTATGATTTTTCGAAAATTGCTAAAGAGCCACTTTTTGTGTGAAAAGTAGGAAAAAGGGGTTAAAATGGTCTTTGAGGAAAAAAGTTTTGAAAAGTGACTTGTACATAAATTCGAAATTTTCGATGGATACTTAATGGGTTAAGGAAAGCTTTGTGTCATTCAAACGGAATTTAAACGACCTTTCCAAATACTGTGGTAACTTGACTTACATAGCAGTTAAAACAAAAATAGGGGTGCATACCTTAAGGTGTGAGCCACTTTATTTAGTGCATTTCATGCATCGGGATCAGAGCTCGATCGCAAGGTCAGAATGTTGGTCAATAGGCAGCTCAAGTTTTTTTTTCCGATGGTTTTTGCCTTTGACTTTTCCGCGATTAGCGAAAAGAGTCAAACAAATCAACAAAGCTTCTGGGTAGTCCGCCTGAACTCTCCTATACAGATCTATACAGAGATCTCGACTGTCTGCCTTAAAAAGGATTAAAGTAAGCAGTCAAAGGTAAGCAGAGAGCATCATTGTCAGCGACACGCCTGAGTCACAATTTGCATCCAACGGAGCAGATTAAATGAACACTCCATGATCTTTTGGTGGTCTCGGATTAAACCGCACCAACCTAGGTGTGACTAGTAACTAAACTGAACCTGGAATTACAATGGGTGTAAGCTGGGGGCCATAAATGCATAATCCACACTTTATGATCGCTTAGCAGGAAAAGTCAAAGGATCGTTTGTGGTAATCCACAAGCCAAGTTGTACATCAACCGTCACCCCTTTTGGTTGAATGTCAGCAACAGCAAAAAAGATGCAGGTAGCTGAAATCAATCTCCTGGCACATGGTAAGCTTCAAATAAAATTTCTTTACATTTTCGGTACATGTTGCTGGTTAATCTGTTTGAGACTCTAACCCGTTACCGTTCCCATTACAATATATGATATGCAGCTTTATGTTAATTGGATTTATGGAATTTTTGCATTTAAATCCTTTCACTGTCTGCAAATATTTTGTCCGTTCGTTGTAGGCTTTCCAAGATTAGAGAGCAAATCTGGGGATTTTTTCAACAATTGCTTTAGAGCTCTAAGTCCGTTAACCACACCATCGCACTGTAGTTTGCTCCGCTTTTTCCTTCCCTGAAATTAATTCAACTTTAAAATACCCGGAGTTTCTTTAAAATTTGCAAAAAGTAGTGTAATGGTTTTGTACATAGTACTCAAAAGGCAAATGGAGGCGTGCCAGATCCCATAAGGTATATATATTCTCGATCGCACTCTGGCAAACTCATTTACAAGCATTCAGACAGACAATTTTAATAGCGATAAAGTATTAAACAATTAATAAAGTTTACAGCATCCATCAGGACTGATTCAATATACAATACATGTTAACATTTAGGCAGACTATTAAACCAACGCAAATATAAAATACATCAAAAAGTTCTGCATCCACCAACACTCATGGACACTCATGGTTCTCTTGTCCGTGCTGAACGCGAACTGCTCAATTGGGCCAATCCTACTGCAAAGTTAATACAAAATTAGTTAAGCTGTTAATTCAATTTGCTTACGAATAGTGTTGAAAGTTGGTAACAATTTTACCCTCTAAATTAAAAGTGATGTCAGTACTTTACGAATTACGCCCCCACAGTGGGCGTCGCAAATTTTTAATGCAAACTTGATCTGCCTGACAATATGCAATCCTAATTTGGTGGTCCCAGTGCATACCATCCTTTCGCTCATACGGACAGACGGACAAGGATATATCAACTAAGCTAATGATTAATGATTTATGCTGATCAAGAATATATATCAACTCCTTTTTGCGAAATGATGGCGAGCGAAATTTTTTAATTAATTATTATAACAAAAGTTGTTATAATTACGCTGGAATTTATATGTCAAATTGATCTTATATGTTACAGTGTCACAATGAAAGATAAATTATTTTACACATTCTTCCCATTTTCTCCTATTCACTTACAGTCTAATCTCTCTTTTGTTCTCCCAAGAATCAGTGAAAACCCATCCTCGACCAAGCTTCGGAGAGCTGGAAATTATTTTAGTTGATCATTTCGTTTAACTTAACATATATTGGCGATAGGTGTGCGAAAATATCGTATTTGCATAAAAGTTAAAATTTTTCCAAGAAAATAATCTTTTTTTTGTAATTTTCTTTGTACTAATGATAAAAGTGGCTTAAACAACATATCCAATTAAACACAAATTAATTTATCCGAAAACGAGAAATATTATTGACCATTACATATTGAGGCTTTATAGTTTTCTGCGGTTTCGTTTTCTTTTAACGGGCACTTTTCGCTACAATCATTTTGACCACCGCCACCACCACCCACTTACACCCCTTCATATCATGAACCTGGTGAGTTACAAAAAGTCTTAGTGAGCTCTTTTCTTAGATAAGACCCATTCATTAGATCTGTATATAACTCAATCTGATTGGAGAGTCGAGTCGTAGCAAATTTCCATTCTTTCTGTACATATTGCTACACGCCTTTCGCGCACTGCGCGATGCTTTTCGTGGACTACCGTCCTCATTGATAATAATATACATATTAAGCCAATACACCGATTTTAATCTAGCCCGACTTTTGCAAATATAAACTTGCCTTAGCATCCAAGGATATATTACAGCAAAAGCTAGCAATAGCAACAGCAAAATGCAATTTATGGTTGAACTAATTAATGTCTCATTGTCTATGACCTTTTGTGTTTGGGTTTGGCCTTATTTCACTCCATCTGCCGCCTTCGTTTGTTCACTTTTTATGTTACAAAAGAAAAAACGTTTTGATGCGAGTCAAACGCCGCAACAGCACAGTAGGACATGCGGTTCAAGATCAGAGAAACGAGCCCGCCGCGGGGTGTCCTACTGATTATCATTTCGACACCCCATTTATGTACTGCGGCTGTTTTCTTTGACTGTTCTCAAAATTTTTTTCTCGATTTCTCCAGTGATATGTTGGTTGGAAACAACTGAACAAGTGCGCGAGGGATTTGAGATTTTTGTCAAATGATTTCTCGGAATGTGTTAGTATCCTCTTGTTTCGGCACTGTTTTACAGCATGATTGTAAATAGATGCTGTTAACGTTTTTAGTGCAAATAGCGCATGCACCGAATTCGAGACCAAGGCAGAAACCGAAAAAGGGCATTGGCACAAATCAATAATTTAGGGTCTTCTGACAACTAAGTATCGTTGAATTTGTGTGGGTTTACTAGACCTGACAACCACAATGCTAGACCTAGACCCTTGACTACGAAAGAGTATTGCAAAGGCTTACTAAGTGTTAATCTTTGCAGATGTAAATACCATAACACATGGGCTAATCCAGTGTTGCGGTCGATACATTTGTACGCATAAATTCCGTTGCGGACGTTACAAAAAAATGGAAGCCGACTTTGAGATGAATGTGCATTTGCACATTTTTTAGCAAATTTGCATAATAAACAAAAAAAAAAACCAAAATACAAAATCCAGCTAAAAAAATTGATTGGTCTTGTTAAAACCAATTTTAATTTTTGTCGGTTTCGGACGTTACACATTACATTTTTAATTCAAATTACTTGGTTTACAAATTATCGGATCAGCCCATATACGATATTTCATTCGATATTTGTTATTTCCTAGGGCCATAGAAAGTTACTAATGTTTATTTTGGCATGAGGAGCATTTGCTTGAAACGTTGAACGAGCTGAGAATTTTATTCCAATTTTAAAAATTAAATTAAACAAGGAAGCTCCGCCCCCTGCTCTCTTCGCTCGCCTTAAGGCCCTATTCTCCTTCAGCTTGCTGTTTTTGGACCTTTTTTTGAAAAAATTCTCATTTGAAAACGCAAAAAGATATTTGAATTTTGTTTTTTTTTATTGAATTAGTAATGAATGAAAGAAAATAAAAAAAAATTTTCCATAGATGATGGCACCGTCAAAGTTGGCCCTCAAAAAAAAAGGCATGGTGCTGGCGGCCACGATTCCGGCCCTCAGGAGCGTCTGAAAAAAAAAAATATAGGGTTATGATCAGCATAGATGTAATTCTGGCCCGTAGTAAAATAAAAATGTTGCGATTTTTTTTGACACATTGGCGGCCACTTGAAATTGACAAATCGAATTTGGACCCATTTTTTTGTAGTTTAGTGTAAATAAAAAATAGTAAAAAAAATCGCAAAATTTTTATTTTACTACGGGCCAGAATGGTGACAATTCTACGTCGATTAAACTTTGTTTCATCCAAATCGGTTCAGTTGAACTGGAGATATCATGGCCGCCAGTTCGAAAAACGTGGTTTCGAGATAAACGCGTTTAAAGTTTTGACTTCACTTGCATTAACATTAACATTGCTGGATAAAAATGGCCATATCTTCTAAAGTATTTCGAATTTCAAAAAACCCTTTTAGGGTTATATTCTTAAATGTCCAAGCTATAAAAAAATGCAAAAAAAAAAGTCGAAAAAAATTTTTTCCTGAAAGAGAATAGGGCCTTAATCTGCTGCGAGCGTGAACTCGACTCCAGGATACCCTGTGCCCAGCACTTTAAAAGACTCATACGTATTTGCACATATGTACACTGGCGAACATATTTATTGGCACAGCAAACATTTTGAGATTTGGGGGCTTAATTGTTCCCTGATCGTTAACATGGATATATCAATGGAAAGGTCATTTAAATTCCGTTTGAATAATATAAAACACTTCCTAACCCATTAAGTACCCTTCGAAAATTTCGAATTTATGTAAAAGTAAATTTTCAAAACTTTTATGTCCTCGATTTTTTACAAAAAATATTTTGATGCAAAAAAATTCTTCAAACAATTTAAGGAGTGATTGCAAAAAAAATTTTTCAAAAATATATTTGATAGTATTTTTTATAATTTTTTGAAAATTGCTAAAAAGGCACTTTTTGTGCAAAAAGTAGGAAAAAGGGGTTAAAATGTTCATTTTTAGGACATTTCATGACCCAAAATTTCTGATATCCAAATTTTTGACGAATAATATAAAGTTTTGCATAAAATTATTTAAAAAAATTTATGCCACTCGGCAACATTGCAGGGTGCGATTAGCGGGATTTTTGATGCCTTCTTTCGGGCGTATGTACTGCTTGAATGTAAGACTGCTTTCCAGTGGACCAAAATGTCCTTTATGATATCGAAAATAATTAGTTCTACGGATTTCAAACGTGCAATACGTTACGATTATAATTTTTAAAATTCGAATTATTAAATAAAAGTTATTTTTTGACTTTTATCAAAAAATTTCAAGAACTCTCTTATTTTTTCAATCTAAATAAATTTTTTTTAAAATAATAAACTACAAATTTAGTTTTGATTTAAGAATCATAGTAGAGTTTGGTTGAACATTTTATAGATAACTAGGGATGGCCACATAAAATTGATTATGAGAGAAACAATCAGCTCTTAGGTCTAGTCCGGCCAGCTTTAAAGTCAGCTCCTGTGAAACATTCTTGGGGACTCTCTAAAAGAAATAAAATTGATTTAAAAAGGCAAGCTCCGTCGCTTTTGATAGGAACTATATAGTGTTGCTTCCTTTCACTCTCTATACTTAGATATTCAGTATTCATGATGACTGTTATTAGAAATTTTTGGGAAAATTCTAATTTTTTTTAGTTTATAGAATACAGAGTTGTAGTTACTACGTATATACTCGAAATATACATATGACTCAAAGTACAAAAATGTTCTGAACTATATTAAAAATATTGCAAGTTTGCAAGTCAGTCTGTTAAACTACTGATCTAAAGTATTTGCACTTAGAATTATTAGGCAAAGAATACTAAACATATTTAAAACAATAATAAAAAATTATTGATGAATATTTGTATCGAAAAAAATCAACTACATATTTTAAAATAAAAGATTTATAAATTTAACGATATTATTTGGTACAATTTAAATATCTTAAAATAATAATAATAATTGTACCAAATTTGCTAATTTGGAAAACAACAAATTCACCAAATTGTACCAATACGTAATCACCTTTTAATACATATTATTTGTTTAATTTACATATATGCAAATATGCACATTTGGCCATAATTACATCGATTTATGTGCAAACGTTTGTAAATAAATACAATTAGTACTTGATACAATCAATTTAAAATTATCTGCAAGCTAACTTATGTGAATTACAAAGAAGATATGAATCATCAGTAATTCTGGTAAATATCGTTTTTAGTTTTATTTTTAAATTATTTCGCGGAACCTTACGCGTCAAAAACAAACGTATCGATACAAGCACACAATATACATACACACTAAATATGTATGTACAGTACATAACTTTTTAAAAATCCTAAAAATGACCGCTTTTAACCCCGTTTCTTGACAAAATAGCCCTTCTGGCAAAAAGCAGGCTTTTTTGCAGTTTTCAAAAATATTTTTGAAAAGTTTTTTCTGCAGCTCAAATTTGTTTAAATTTATTAAAAATTTTTTTCAAGGAAAATTTTTGAAAATTTCTTTTGTATGTACATACATAATTTTTTAAAAATCCTAAAAATGACGATTTTAACCCCTTTTTCATACTTTTCTCACAAAAAGTGGCTTTTTTGCAGTTTTCAAAAAATTTTAAAAAATACTAGCAAAAATATTTTTGAAAAGTTTTTTTTGCAGTCACTCTTAGAATTGTTTGAAGAATTTTTCTGCATCAAAAATTTTTTTGGAAAAAATCGAGGAAAATTTTTGAAAAATTGACTTTTTTTCAAATTCAAAATTTTCGATGGGTACTTAATGACTCAATCAGATAGTTTTAGGTGGCAAGCGGTCACTGGCAACCATGATTATATGATCTACAATCAGGGATTAAGTTCGCTCGTTCACTTTGTTGAAAAGTTCAATCGAGCTTAGGCCGAACGATTCGATACATCTTTAATTGATACTCATCTCATTGCTAAGTTTCATGTTATATCAAGCCGTCTGCAAAACACTGTATGTACATACGTCTACAGGGAAAACAAAAAAATGAATCCACAAAACTATTATCAATGGCCAATGCCACAACAGCAATGGCAGCCACAACAACAACAACCGTGGATGCCTGTGTCGGCTCCATTGCAAAATGGGCTCCAACTTCAATTCCAATTCGTCCACTTGCAGAATCCTCAACAACAACAACAGCACTCTCAACAACAACAGCAACAACAACTACTAATACTACAGCAGCAGCAGCCAAAGGAGCAACAGTCCAAAAAAAATAAGCAGCTGAAAGCAAAAAAGCGGCAGTTTCTACACTTGCAACAAACAAATTCAATTAAAATCTTAAAAACATTGAAAAATATAAACTTAAATATAAATAAATTACAAAAAAAGGTTAACGACCTAAACAGAAATGTAAATAAAATGAAAAAAAAACTGTATACTTCTCAGCCCCAACCACAACCCCAACCCCTTCCCCAACCCCTTCCCCAACCTCAAATCACCTTCCAGTCCTACTTTTAAATGAACAATGATGAATAAATGTAAAACAAATTTATGTTGTTATTATTTGGGTCCCTGTATAGTTGAGATCGATTAAGGATGCATCGATCGTGCAGCGCACATATTTTGTTTTTGTGTGTGTGTTCCAAAAAGACAACATTTCGTCATAAGTGCGAACAGATGTTTTGCCGGTTTGGCAGCACCCAAACTTTGTTATTGCATTACATTTGTAAATATTTGATAATAATTATTTAATTAAATTGAATGCAATGATAATGCAATTCAATTTCTATTTATGGCAATTTTATATGTGATTGCCTACGATCAGTTGATTTTCGCGTCGAGTAGCTGAAAAGCTAAAATATATAAGGTGTATTTGGTGTGTATTTATATTTTGTGCTTGTATCGATACGTTTGTTTTTGACGCGTAAGGTTCCGCGAAATAAAATTATAAATAAAACTAAAAACGATATTTACCAGAATTACTGATGATTCATATCTTCTTTGTAATTCACGTAAGCTGCCTTGCAGATAATTTTAATTTTAAATTGATTGTATCAAGTACTAATTGTATTTATTTACAAACGTTTGCACATAAATTGATGTAATTATTGCCAAATGTGCAAAGATATAAAAATCCTTTGCAACTTTTGATGCAACAAACTGAGCGACAGATGATTAATTTCCCTATCGTTTTCAGATCTGAAAACGGACGTTTTACACGTTTGAAATCTGCAAAACTGTCATCTACGATATCATTAATGAAAATTTGGTCCACTGGAATTTTAAGAAGCAAGCAGGCTACCTAACCAAGCAGTCTTACATTCAAGCAGTGCATACGCCCGAAAGTAGGCATCAAAAATCCCGCTAATTGCATCCTACTCCTTACAGAGAACCAGTGGACCTAAACTTCACTAATGATATCGTAAACGATAGCTACTGGTTGATCTATGTATATCGTTGGAAAGATGTTCTAAAGGGCTCATAGGCATACCTATAATTTTATTTTATATTTCCTTCTAGCTAAATATGATGAAATGAAATGATATATGAAATGTTTTCTTTTTTTTCTTTTTTAAAAAATAACAAACATTTTGTAAAAAATGTATTGTTTAACGAGCTTTTTGTTAAAAACAAACAAAAATAGGTCACATGGAAGTTACATGATTGGGTACTAATAACTAACATATTCATAGTACATTTAATTATATATTTATATATGTATGTATGTATTTTAGAGTGGGTCAATTTGTATGGACCATAAATAATTTTTTTTTCGATTTCAAGAGTTTGTCAAAATCGTAATCTACGTCAAATCCAATAAAGATTTGCCCAAGAAACCATGGGTCTAAAGTTAAAATCGAGTCTCCGATGTGCACTTATTAAGTCAGTCAGGACAAAGTTTTATATACATAGATAAACAAGTTTTTGATTTTAATTTACAATTTACAATATATTGAAATCTGAAAGTATATTTGGACTAAATTTGGTTATACTCTTCACAACACTTAAATGCTACAAACATTAACAAAGCTCTCATAGAAGGGACGAGGTAAATATTTGCTTTAGAATCTGCGGCAATTTAGTAAGGTCCATGCATACATAGCTCTGTCCGTCAGGCATTTCAGTTCTTATTCTGGAATGAGAAGTGAGATAGTTGATTAAATTGGTTTACAATTGATACATTGGAATTAGGGGTTACGTACAGATCGGCCTCTTCGGCCAGACTACCAATAAATATGGCATAGCCTTTGACCTTAGGCTCCCCGCGTTTCAGTGCCAGTGCCAGATCCTTGGGATCAATGCCATAGCGTGCAAGATTGGCATCACTAAGGACAACGACAATACCGTTTCCATAGTTTTCCTCTGTGCTCAACGTGGAACAAGCTTCGCGTGCTGCTTTAACGGTGCTGTCGCCAGACCAGCAAAATTGCGAATGGGCATGCATCATACGTATTACTTCAAAACGTTCTTTGTCGTTCTTAGGGGCACTGCCCAGATTGACGAAGGGCAACTCCCAACCCTCACCACTATGGCCAACGATATCGTAAATTATTTTGTTTTCGTATCCCTGGAAGGCTTCCATGACCATGACAACGGCCTCCAATTGACGATCAAGACGGCCATCATAGCCATTAAATCTGTTAAAAAGTGCTTTATTATATATCTCATTAAGAGTGCTAAAAAATTTGCTTACCTGTACATGGATCCTGAAACATCGACTACAAGTTTAAGCCTGTTAGGCTGCTCCTGATGATGATCCGACCAAGGATTAGGCTCGGTGCGTCGTCTATAAATGTTTTTCTCGCCTGTGATGCCTTCAATGAGACGCGTGTCATCAAGCTCACCATGGGTTTGATACTTTTTCCATTGGCGCTGCTTGCTTTTTGTCTGCATTGCTTCCAAAATGGCTTTAAGCTGCTTCACTTGCTTAAAGTTTGGCTCACTGAATTGTGCATATAGCTGATGATCATGCGCTGACATTTTAATCTCTTGCAGCTTCTGATTATACGCCTTGCGATTCATTTCGCGTGCTGCGCGTTTTATTTCCTCTGGAACGTCGGCCTTCTCCTCGTCGCTAAGTTGGTGCACGCGATGACCCTTGTCCAACCGAAACGGTCCACCCTTACCGCCTAAGCCTGCTGTATCGCGTCCGCCGCTACCACCAGCCCACGTGTTGCCACCCACATGAGGCTCATTTTTCGGATCCAATTTTCCAACCTTTGGTCCAGACACACCCAAACCACTAAACCGTTTTACGTCCAACTGGAGCGGCCTTTGCAGACGTAACGTTTGTAGTTCATCCTTTGCGTACGCATCAATCGATAGACCATGCTTCGAAAGCACTTGGGTAACTTGTTGCAACGCCTCTGGCTGGTAACGATCAAAGTCAAGCACGTTTCCCACAAGCTCGGACATGTTATCTTGCGGATAACGCTCTAAATGCTTTACAATATTAACAACTTCTCGCGTCGAGTACGGGTAATTGAGCAATCCCTCGTCTGCCAGTTTACGAAGCTCTCCAAAGGCATTCACTAATTTTCTAAGTGTCTTAATAGGTACGTTTGGTCCGTATTGCTGCAGTAGATAGATCTCAGAATCAGGCATAGGGTTGTCGATAGCATGACAGCTAAAAATGTCACCTAGCTCAGCAAAAAAGTCGTTTCCCAAGAATGGAAAGCCTGGACGGTTCGCCAACACAATAAGCCGAAATTCGGGATGTGTTTCAATAAAGTTGGACGCATTTCCAGTATATCCATGGGGGACAATGCGACGACCATCTGACAGCATCATTTCGCCGTTTTCTCCCAAATTGCGTAAAATGCAGGTAACATTAACCGGTGCCTTGTCTGCCTCATCAATGACCAGAACATGACCCGACTTTACCGCTCTAACCAATGCGCTATCTTCAAATACTATCTGACCATCTCGTAGCGTGGACTGCACGGTTAGACTATGCACCGTGGTATCCCTGTGTAGTTGTATGTATTCGCGCGGCCGGTGCATAAGTTCTAATAGTCGATCGATGAGCTTGTTCTTGCCTACTCCTTGATTGCCCACTAGAAGCAGATGCTCACCTATTATATAGTCCTGTAATAGTCGTTCTAGCATCAATACATGCTGGGACATTTCGTAGAATAGCGTACTGGGTACTTTTGATTGCTCTGTCAATACCAGCTCGGACAGCCGCATCTCAGTCTCACCAATACGTAGCTTGTTGTCCTCCACACTTATTCGTCTATTTTTGTTAGTTGGGTTACATTCTTGAATCGAACTCTGATGGATACCAGCCTGCTTCATGGCTTGCTCCAAGCGCGCAAGCAAAAGTGACGGCATAAATTTAATCAGGAAAGTATTTTGCAGAAGTTCATACACATCACTGTCTGGATAAGCAGCCAAGCGACGCCCCAGCTTCAGTAGCTGTCGAGTTGATAGCCTCTCGGACAAACCCTGAAGCATTGGATCACTTGAGCTGCGCAGTATCTGTGCCAGTGCCATCAGCAATTTCATTTTTGGTTGCACTTCTCCGACGGCCTGAACAAGAAGCTGGTTCTCTTCATATTGTTGCAGTGGCCGTAGTTCCTGATACAAGAACATGCTCAATAATTCCGGCGTAAGCCAACTGTTCTGACTGCTGTCCAGTTTTGGCGGCTCGGCTAATGCTATAACGCGAAATGATTCGTGTATCGGCAACAATCCGCGTGCTCTTAACTGTTCTTCATTGAGTCCCTGACTAAGCAGTTCATCGTAGCGATCCCGACGAAGCAGCGTTGTACCGTCATATAACTGCAGCTCGCGGTCATGAAGTATTCTGTGCAAATAAAACCATTAATTAGTTATCAATTATAGAAGCATTTGGTATTAATCGATTTTTTAAATTCATAAAATAAAATAAATTTACCGCAATAAAACAAGTAAGAATACTATAGACGAGTCCCCATATATAAGATATTCGTTTTTCAATTTAGTAATCGCTTAATTGAATCAAGGCTGTCAAAGCTAAAGAAATGATTTTTGGTTTAATGATACAGAAATATTGGATATTCATACATATATGTAAATATATATATTCTTATGTTATCAAATTGGATGTGGGGGTAATTAGGGCAATTTACGGAAAAGGCCAGATTTGACGAGAAAAGCCAATCTGTGAGTTAAGTTGAGATATCTAAAAATAACAGTATTAAATGCTAAGAGTTAATTTGCATCCGATTGTTCCTATGACAGCTATCTGATATAGTTATCCGGTTTTGACCAAATTTATTCAGAATGAATTAGATAGTATCAGAGATTAGTATTAAGATTTCGGCAGATTTTTCCAAGGACAGCTATATACAGGCCTGTTTCGGTTTTAACTTGTTTTTTGCGAATTTCAATCCGCAAGATTTGATCGAACTTCCCCTAAATTTCCTGCCGAATTTTCCTACTTTATTTTGCTGCATACTTTTTAGCATAAGTTTGCGTCAAAAGAATTTGCGCCTGCGTAATTTGTAATTTATGCGTAATTTATTAATCAAATATGTATTTAATCATAAGTAGAAGGGTACCAACTATTTACATTATACAGGCCTGTTCCGGTTTTCTCTTGTTTTTTGCGAATTTCAATTCGCAGATTTTACCGCATTTTCCTTAAAATTCCTTTACATTTCCTACGAATTACCCTCCGAATTTCCCTCCCACATTGTGCTGAGTAATTTTTAGCAGATCAGTGCTGGAAAATGTTCTGAGCGAAGCAGACATTTGCGTCAAAAGAATTTTCGCCTGTCGAAATGTGTAATTTATTCATCAAATATTTATTTAATCATAAGTGGAAGCATTTTTCAAAGGTAAAACCTACTTTCGTTACAGCTTTTGTATTTTCGAAAGTGCGGGTTGATTTCAGTGTTGAATAATACCTTTTTGCAGAGTTGTCAATTGCTGCACAGTATTTGTTTACAAAAATAATCAGGCCTGTTCCGGTTTTCACTTGTTTTTTGCGAATTTCAATCCGCAAGATTTGACCAAATTTCCCTTAAAATTCCTTTAAATTTCCTACGAATCACCCTCCGAATTTCCCTTCCACATTGTGTTGAGTAATTGTTTGCAGAACAGTGCTGGAAAATGTTCTGAGCGAATCAGACATGTGCGTCAAAAGAATTTTCGCCTGTTAAAATGTGTAATTTATTCATCAAATATCTATTTAATCATAAGTCGAAACATTTTTCAAAGGTAAAACCTACTTTTGTTATAACTTTTGTATTTTTGAAATTGCGGGTTGATTTCAGTGTTGAGAGATGCCTTTTTGCAGAGTTGTCAATTGTTGCACAGTGTTTGTTTACAAAAATAATCTGTTCTGTTTTGCATCAAATTTTAAACAGTTTTGTCCAAACTTGCATTTAAAAAAAAAGATTTTGAATTCTTCACTTAACGCAGTACTTAAAAATACTTAAATTGTTGTTTAAAATATGTACCAATATATTTACTAATTTCTTCACATACAAGGGCAGCCCTTATAAAGTTGCCATTCACTTTCACAAATACTTGCGGAAACTGGAACAGGTCGAGCAAATCCGACAAAAATGTTAGGTTAGAGTCTTATCGATTTTGAGGTATGATGAAATAATAATTATTTAAAAATCAAATAAATAATTTTTTTTTATCTGATAACGTAGTATTATTCCTAAAACATTGAAGTATTTAATAAATATTTTATTTTCACTTTAATTTTATGCTAAGCATGCCAAAATCATCGATTTCTTCCTTCCGAATTCAAACTCACTTGCTCAATGTCACGTGAATTCAATTCGCAAAATCTAGCCGAAAGTGAAAACCGGAACAGCTAAGGGAAATTCATTTTCGCAAAATCTTCCCGAAAGTGAAAGCCGGAACAGGCCTGAATATGTTTTGTTTGCATTAAATTTGAGGTTAGAGTCTCATAAATTTTGAGGTATGATGAATTAAAAATAATTTAAAAATTAAATAAATAATTTCTTGTTTATCTGATAATGCAACATTATACCTAAGGCATTGAAGTATTTTATAAATTGTGTGTCAGGCAGACAAATTAAAAAAAGAAAACTAAATTTAAAAAAAAGTCCGGCACCCACCGAAGTTCGAACACAGACTCACATATTTAATTCGTTATTTCGTCTGTGTTTAGCGCGAACTCAACAAATTCCGTATAGGCAGATTTAAATAAAAATAAATCATTAAAGGGTATGAAAATATCAAAATCTGTATGTCTAGAATCTTTATATCCTATAAACAACATACGGGCCAAAAATCAAAAAAAAAAATTCTCAGTACTTTAGCATCAGGTCTAAAAGGGATATAGCTGCCATAGATACGATCGGTCAAAAATTACGGTTTAGAATGAACATTTCTGTTGTTACTATAGATATATTGTCTTTTATATCCTGAACAAATTTTGCTTAAATCGGACTACTGTATCATATACATATGTAGCTGTCATGGTAATATCAATAAAAAATTTAATTTAATTAAATCTTCGGCGATTGGCAATTAATTATTTTTAAAGGGAAATTGTAGGAGAATTTATATTGGATTTCTTGCACTTACCGTTGCAATACAACGGATGTACTTCTGTGTATTCGATGAAGTCCATTTAATATAACCACCGATCCATTTTTCGCTGCGCGTACTAAGGGCGAATCTTGCCAGATGGTATCGCCCTCAGCGTTAGTAACGCGCTGTTGAAGAAGATCTCTTGAGTTCATGTCCTCGTAGAGCATCATTGGTTCCGAGGATTGATTTAGCAAGCGCATTAACTGCTTTGTAAGCGTAAGTTTTCCAACTCCCTTTTGGCCAAGCAAGCACACGTCGCCTACGTCATATATTTGTAGCAACAAAGCGAGCACTTGACGTTGATGTTCTAGATCCACAAAGTTTCCATTTGGTACTGACGTTGATCCACTAGGGAAGCGCAGTTGTAGCTCGTTTAGTTTGACATTTATATAATCACCTTCAACATTTGCGGTTATCTCTTGGACACTTTGTGTGGCCAGGGGCTGAATCTGTAGACTCGTAAACAATTCTTGAACACGTTTCTGCTGGTCCGCCTTTAATATGGATTGAAATGGATAAACAGTTGATATGACATCGTGCAGAGATAGCGCTGGATTTGTTTGCTGGAAACAGATGTTATTGTTTAATTAAATACTGGCAGAAAATATTTTTACATCATAGCTTACCAGCATCTGGACAGCCCGCCGAAGATTATGTATAGGAAAATCGGGCAATTTGATGTCCTCGTCTGCTTTTTGAAGTGTCAACGCAAAAGTAAGCAACTGTTTGAGTTGATGGCCAGGTACATTGGGCGTTAGCTGATGAAGCTCATCATACAGCTCCGAGAAGGTGTAGGACGAAACATGACGTGATTGAAACCGCGATCGTAGCGGTGGATCCAGCGGCGTGCCCTTATATTTTTGAACGGGCAGCCCAAGTGCCACGACGCGAAAGTGTTCTGAAACACGCAGTATTCCCAACTCCTCAAGCTGCTCTTTGGTGTGTGTCTGCAAGTTTAGAGAATGTTTTAATCCGTTGCATTATTTGCCAATCTGATTTACACACACCTCTAACAATTTGTCGTACCGATCAGGGGCCATTAGGAATTTACCACTTTCCAGATGCATCTCGCGATTCTCTAGCAGATTGTTTAGTACTGGCAGCACATTTTGTTCACAGTGCTCGACGCCATCCAACACTAGAAGCCGCCCGTGCAGTGCAGCGCGCACTGCACACTGATCATAGTACGTCGAGTTCTTATGCTGAATCTCACGTCGCTGCTTCAGATCGCTCTCGGTTGTGTCTCGACTAAGCGCAACGTATTCCAGTTCACGCTGCGTCAACTCCAGATACTGCATGACCAGTTGACGTCGAAGCGGCCCTGGGGAACCAAGTAGAAACATGTCTTGTTTCAACAAATCCTTTTGTAGCATCCATCGCAGGTGATGGAGTGCACTCTGGTTCAGTTGGGCCGTACCGTCCGGTGCATAATTCACTATAAGTATCAACTTTGTTTTATAATATATGTGAATACATCTCCAATGAACTTTGAACTTTTTAAATTCATTGAGCCTTACCATACTTTTGTGGTACAAGGTGAAGATTCTCGGGTTTTTTCAAACGCGAGACAACATCACCTATGGTTATCTGATCACCATCTGAAATAGTACTATATCTGGCCACTGACGCCCGGCTACGTCCCAACCAAAACTTTTGGATGCTGTAACGCAACCGGTAACCACCGAAACATTGTACATGTGATATCATAGCCGTACTGTTCGATAAATAAGAATTCATAAAAAACTGAGTTGGATCAAATCATCCGGATCAAGTTCGATTGAACTAATCACAAAAGTGAGCGAACGACTACAGGTCATATAGTTCAGTTGATTCGAATCCCAATATAGATCGTTGATTCGAACACTGATTCCATTTTGGCTATTTAATAGCTAGTTCTGACTATATAAGTCCGATTCGAAAATTGCTATTATCTAGAACACTGGCAATTTAAAAGGTAAAGGTCCTTGAGTCGAAATGCTCAAAACAAAAAAAACCTACAAAGAGAGATATTTCTGATGAATTCTGGTGAAAAAATAATTGGGGGCTCCCACTACTATATTTCTTAAATAAATTTTGAAATTAAACTAACATATATAAGCTGCTTTTAAGTTCAAATATTGAAAACTAGGTTTGTTCATTGTATACTAGACTAAATAAAATGCTTTTGAGTAATTTGCTTTAATAGAAATAAATACTATTTATAATAATCAATATGTTAAGTTAAATTAAATAAACACAGCAAGCTCCAGCGCTTTATTTTTAAGTTGATGACATTTTAAGCTTGTAAGTAAGCTCTCATAATTCGCACAGGCTACATTTCTAATAACGAATTTTCAAGGGTTATTAAGTACTTATAAGACTCTACAAAAACAATTGCAATACAATTTCTGTCGTGCCGATTGCCGAATGATATTTTTCTGGGCCGAATTTATTTTTCAGTCGGTTCGCAGCTGCGTCATACCCAATAACACGAAAATGTTGCGTTGTAATATAACATGATTTCGTTCGTGTCCGTTTTTTGCGCTCTCACAAGCTCTTTGGCGAGAGCTAAGCGGAACTGTTGCGTTCTCTAGCTTACGTTCAGTTTCTGGCTCTTTTAAAGGCCAGTACGCTCTAACTGAAAATCATGTCTGAAAGGCATCAACTCCATATAAAAAGGGTTGCAGACTGGCTCGACATTGTTTTGTAAGGCTATTTCTAAAAGCACAGTACGCTCTAGCTGAAAATCAGGTTTGAAAGGTATCAACTCCATACAAAAAAGATGGGTTGAAAACTGGCTCGAAATTATTTTGTAAGGCTATTTCTAAATCCATGTACGCTGTACCTAAATATGAGCAGCTCAAAAATTTTCAGGCGTGTTACAACACTGCTTGGTAAATAGCTGGTAGCTTTTTGTTATACCTTTCAAAACATCGATTGAATCAGTGTTTCGACTTGTCGAAATCTTTTTGAACCAACAGGCAGAAAAATAAAAGCCGAGTTAAGCTCTTTGAACACAAAGAGCGAATTAGACTGATTGAAGAGGTGCAAAAGATGCCAATATTATGGGATTTGACCGACAAAAAACATTTTGATGAGATTTTTAATGTTTAAAGTAAACGTAATTTTATTTTTTTTTATTTATATGTAGTTGGGACTTCTTCTAGGCCTTTTTTTCCTACTCCATACCTAGCTTAAATTAGATCTGTTTCCACAAATTCTCACGGTTTTATTGCAAAGTTTACACTAGGATGTGTGTCGTTTAGCGAAGAAAATTGTCCAGTGCTTCTTCACCTTACGTCATTGTTTTTTTTTTTGTTTTAAGTAGTGTCTTCTTCTAGGCCTTTTTACCGACTCCATACCTAGCTTAAATTAGTTAAGTTTCCACAAATGCTCGTTTACGACTTTGTAAATTAGATGTTAAAATGAAAATAAAGAAGACATTGAATCCAATCGCGGAAATTTATGTATATAATTGCATTTGAGTTCTAAGAAAGTTAAAATTATCTCAAACAAATTACTGACCAACTGCGAAATGAACGATCTAGTTCATGAATAAGTTCATTCGCTCATCCTTATGACCCGTTCTTTTGAACTCTAACAAAAGTTGTTTGCAATTTTGATATGTGACTGCTTCCTTAATGTGTGCGATGGGTAATACTGTACGTATGTATGCCTATGTAAAAAATTGACTAATATCGGATCCTTACCATCAAAATTCTGCCGGTGGTGTTCGCTAGGGGAGGGGCTGCTGTTGTAACGAATAACGTGGGCATTCAATAAGGAGCTGATGGTCGTTTAACACAGTCCGGAGCACTCGCTGTAGCTCGTAGTTATAGCTACGTATAACTACATTTCATTTGCCGAACTCGACCTGATTCTATTGGGTGTGGTGAAAAGGAGAAGGGTCAGAGTGTACAAAATACATACATTTGGAAATCAAAGATGCACTGCTTTCACCCACCCTTTCATGATGCTACAAATAGCCAAGTAATTTGCATATGTATATGTAAATATGCGTTGACAGGATCCTTTAAAGTTGTACTTAGTTATCTAATTTATTTCCTTTCGCTAATGCATGGTTCCAAAAAACAAATTAGAAATTAAAGCGAAAAATATCATATAAATACAAAACTTAAGCATGGATACTTAATAGGTTAAGGAAAGTTTTGTATCATTCAAACGGAATTTAAATGACCTTTCCATTGATGCCAATATGTGAACAATACTGGCGCAGATAAGCCCCCAAATGTCAAAATGCTTGCTGTGCCAATAAATATGATCGCCAGTGTACATTTATTTGTATGAGGTTTTTTTGATTTTTACTTTAAATGAAAAGAAACAAAAATTAAGGCACTTATCCCCCTCACTCGTTTTTTTTGGTTACTTCGTCATTCAATTCACTCTGCATTTTTTGAATGTGGAGTTTTCGGTTTCAACTCATTCATTCAATTTATTGGAAGACAGCCGAACCCATTTAATTCAGTTGACGTTTTGAATGCAGCCATACAGACCTCTAATCAGTGTTGCCAACTCTTCGCGTCATGAAAAAGCAAAACTAGCCTTTGAAAAAAGCTAGAAACAGCCAGCACACTTTGTTGGTAGCTAAAAAAGTAAAAAACGCTAGAGTAGTTAAATTATATTTTTATTGATTTAGTCCATTATTTGTTGAAAACTTCTCAAGTTCGTCAAACATATCGTCTTCTGCATCTGAACTTATGTAGATCTGATTGGTCCCTATCTTATTTAAGCATACTGCAGGCACTTCATAATTATAACAGCATTTATCTTCCCGGCGTAGTCCGTATCTACAAATATACAATTAAATGTTATTGATATTATAAAACATATGTTTAACAGATAAAATACCTTATGTGTAAAATTGAGTTGAATGTTTGAATGGCCTTTCTATTTCGCAGTTTAGTTTTTGCATTGCTTATTTCACTAAACACTCTTCCCACCTCTGCGTTCGACCATGGCAGCGATAAAAGGCTTAGCGCAAATGATGCCAGTGCCGAAAATCTTTTATTTCCCGCTGCATCCACGTAGTTGGACACTTCGGCCCAAAAGCTTGTGGTATCCTTAAATTTGGACCACTTAATAAGCTGGACGTACGAATATTGAAACAGAATCTCTTCAATATTGGCTGATTCCACCTTGAAGTGCTCGAGGATGGGCACAATTTCCACACAATTTGCCTTCTCGGCACATAATATTTTGTTTACGGAAAACAAATCAACTTGCTGGAGGATTTCAAAATTGTCAGGCAATCTGAAAGAATTAAGAATTTAATAAAAAAAATATTACAATTACTTCATAACCATGTACCTCTGCTCCAGCTCATTAATTAATGCTACTATAAAGTTGGAACATTTCAAACGAATTTCTGCCTCAATATCGTCCGAGGTGTTTTCCTTATACTCCTTTAGCTTTGTGTCGAATGCATATCCCAAATCGCAATCGTGATTACCAAAATGTTGAATATCGTTTTTTGAAATATCAATATTGACATTAGGTGGAATGATTTTGCATTTTAATGAATTTATGGTATATACGAGATCATTCAAAAGCTTGCTTGAGTCTCCAGTGCTTGTTTGAAAATTTCTGTTGATGTACTGCATTTGAGCTAGCACTGGTTGCAAGAACAGCAGATACAAATGATTAACGTCATCGCTAAAAACTTCGTGCAACGTTTTTGCCATAAAACATTTTTCATTTGTTGCAGCAATGCTGAAGTGAACCTTTAGCTCAATCCAATGCTTCAGAATTCGGGAAACCGCAGCTTCAGTCGACAGCCAAATTGTGTCGAAAACTTGAGGTATTTGGAGAGGTTCCTAAAAAACAACAAATGTTATGAATATCCAAAAAAAATATATATGTAAACATAGAGTACAACACCACAGTTAACATACTACAGACAAAGACATGAGAATTAGATCTAAACGGACAAAATTGTTTAAGTCGAACAATACAAAAACATATGTCATTTTACCTCTTCGGAATTTATAAGCTGATAAATTTCTTTGTAATCTGATTGCCTTTTCGCGCTTTGGGAAAACCAATTATACGTTTCGTAAACAAGAAACTCTAAGGCCTCGGGTAAAAAATGTTTACAGGCACTATTAACAGCCATTTGCAGTGAATGGCATACGCATTTTATTAAAATTAAGGATGGAACCATTTTTTTTAACTCCGTGTAAACACTTTGCGTAGGGCCAACCATAACACTGGCGTTGTCCGTGCCGATTCCAATCAAATTCGCAAGGTTTAATTTAAAGTTGCTTAGTTCTTGGCAGAGGCTGTTCACAATCGATTTCGAGTCGCCATCCTCGAGCGGGACTAGGGATAAAAATGTGGAGACCATGACGCTCCGTGCTGAGCTAAAATAGTTTATGGCAACACCTATACAGAATGTAATTAAGATTTATTGTGTTTTAGAATGATTAGCATTATAACTTACTAAGTGTCTTGCAGAGACTTATATCGGTACTTTCGCCAAGCACCAAGCTGTACTTGGCATCACCGATGTCCTCTCTTAGTAGCCCTATAAAGTTTGGAACTAAAACGTTTTTTATAATGCTCGTGCACTTTGATCTATTAAGCTTCATAACACTGCCATCTTGAAATTTGGTTCCGCACAACAAGCAGTCAATTGGGAGGACAGCTGAATGTGCGGCAATATATAAACATATTGCCGCCTCTTGTTGACAGGTTTTCAAAGAAACAAACGGTATTTTGTTCGTCTGTGCAAAACAAGCTGATGAAGACTTATGCTTGGCGGTCTTAGCATGTGCGTGCAAATCAGAAAGTTTTGCATTAATGCTAGATTTGCAATATTTGCAAAAGCATTTTCCATTATCCTCTGCATCTAAAGCCAGCCAATCTTTAAATGCAGGGTCTTGCATCCAGGCACGACGCGGTTGCTGTTTATATATTTTATGCATTTTCACCTTACACTCGCGATGAATCTTAAATTGTGAAATACCTTGTTGGTGATGGTATAAAACTCGATTAAATCGATTTTATAGTTAATTAAAAACGATAAAATTTAATGCTCATTTAACTAATCGATGTTTTTTGCCATTCAAATGGAAAAAATACTACAAAGTATTTAGTGTGGCATCGTAAAGCATAAAAATACATGAACTTACCAGATGTTTTTAAAAAGGAATATATTGCTTAATTCTATCGATTATCTTATTTTAAGTAATTGGCCGAACAGCATCACAATCACAGAATTTCAGCGTACTATCAATCAGTAATCATGTATTTTGATTGTTCGATAACAAAGCATCACAATCACAGAATTTCAGCGTACTATTTTGGTGATGAATTTTCAGTCATCATAAATCACAAAATTTGAAATCATGATTGCTAATCACTGCATTTCACCAGAATAATCATGCAAATTTCATCGATTTTCTGTTGTCGATTTGTTCTGGTGAACACGGCCATTATTATTATCTTTACAATTTATGTTATAATGAGAGATGTTAAACTGAAATTCTATTTTTATTTGGGTAATCCCTATCTCCTAAATAGATCCGTTTTCTTGTGATACTGAGTCTAATTTGGAGTGTCGTGAGCTTTAAACAACATTTAACATTACCAAATATACTTTTGGTTCTAAGCGATGATCAGGATACAGAACTGTATGGCCTACATCCGCTGCAGCAGACAATGCAACTGTTCAGCAAATATGGAACGCAGTTTACGAATGCATTTACCAGTACACCAATTTGTTGCCCTTCGCGGGCCAGTCTTTTAACTGGACAGTATGCTCACAACCACAGGACCTTCAACAACTCCTTAGATGGGGGCTGCAATGGGCTGCTTTGGCGTGAAGAATTCGAGCCACGCGCATTGCCTGTTTTGTTACAGAAGCACGGCTATGAAACGTTCTTCGCAGGCAAATATTTAAATCAGTTTAAAGGTGCTGAAGTTCCGCCCGGATGGCATGAATTTCATGGACTTCACGGGAACTCACGGTACTATAACTACACACTGCGGGAAAACACAAAAAATGTCAGTTACACTGATACATATTTGACTGACCTATTAAGCGATCGAGCGGCTGCGTTTATTCGTAGTACTATTAGTAAAGATCGGCAGAAACCATTTTTTGCTATGATTTCACCGCCAGCTGCACATGAACCTTTTACACCAGCACCGCGTCATGCGGGTTCCTTTGCCGATGTGCTCGCATTGCGCACACCTAGCTTCAATGCTCCGTTTAGTGGTAAGTCTTTTGTATATTTTATATTAATATTCGTACTAACTATTTAAATTATCCCTTAGATAAGCACTGGCTAGTTGGATCAGGTCAAAGTCTGTCAAATGATACAATTCTCACTATAGATGATTATTTTCAAAAGCGATGGGAATCACTACTTTCAGTCGATGAAATGATGAAAGCTTTGGTGGCAGTATTGAATGAAACTCAATGCTTTCAAAATACTTACATTATTTATACCTCCGACAATGGATATCATTTAGGACAATTCGCACAGCCATTTGATAAGCGACAACCATATGAAACTGATATCAAAGTGCCTTTACTTGTTCTTGGACCAGACGTACCAGCTAACCAAATAGTTAATTTACCCGTAAGCTTACTGGACATCGCGCCTACCATTTTGGAGTGGGCAGGTCTATCAGTTCCAGATTATATGGATGGTCGCTCATTTAAAAGTGAGCTCTTAAATGCACATAGTATGAACCTTACACCGCAAACTTTCACTCAGCGTACTTTACTCATCGAGTATTGGGGCGAGGGAAACGATGATACCTATAATCCACTATGTCCAGGACAGCGAAGTGATCATTTAGCGCAATGTACTTTAGTTGCAGAATGTCACTGTCAAGATTCTTGGAATAATACGTACGCTTGTGTTCGAGATTTTCGGTATAATCTTAATCGAATCTATTGCGAGTTTCAGGATTCCGAGGTAATGTGAAAAATCTAAAATATTAAGATGCATACTCAAATGTTTTTTCCTTTTTACAATTAGAATTTTGTGGAAGCATATGATCTGGCGAGCGATCCTTATCAACTGCACAATATTGGTTATGACATGCTTCCTATTGAACGAGCTTTGTACAGTATTTTACTCAAGAATCTCACAAAATGTGCCGGCAAAGCATGTTATATGTGATATTATATTTAACGTGATCTTAATAGCATGATACTGATATATTCCTTTTGTACTCAAATAAAATCGCCTATATGTACATATATGTATGTATGTGAAAGGGCCAATTATATGGATTAGACTTAATATTTTTTTTTAAGTAACTCGATCAAGTTGAGTGTCAAGGGAATGCGGCAGTATGACATTCTGTAACAGTATCTACCAAAAGTACATGATTTAATTGGTTAAGTAGTGAACTGTTGATAGTTATAGAAATATTAAATAAAATGAATGTTCGTTACAATCTATAGATAGTAAAATGTCGCTCTTGAGGTCTTCTATCTCTTTCGAAAAAAGAGTCCTCTTAAATATGGCAATGGTTTTCCTTATACTAGGTTCCAAACATTGAGAATAATTAACATAATATAAGTTATTATAAGTTAATTACAGGGGTTATAAGTGAATAATGGTTCATAAAGAGCATAATTCGCCAAACAGCGGTGGAGACACAATGACTTAAAATTTCGCAAAGATCTTGAAGGAATATCAAACTTTAAATTTAACTTAAAATTTCGCAAAGATCTTGAAGGAATATCAAACTTTAAATTTGATACGAGCTTTGAAGATTTGACGGTACCGTTGATTTAATGAAATAGAAGCATGGTGCCATGGCAAGTACTTCTGTTTTTGAGGGTAAGTCAAGCAATAACAATCTTCTAGAGTAAGAAAGGAGTCCCAGACTAGAGTTCCAACTGAGAGCAAACAACAAAAACTTCTTCGTTTATTTATTAATTTTGAAAATTAAACAAAACTTAAATCATAAATTAAAAAATTAAATTAGAATTGAGTAGAAAGTTCACCAAAAACACACATCTATAAAAAATTAGATTAATATAACTAAAAGTTATGGACTGAAAAGATAATACGTTCTTATAATCCTGGAGAGCTAATGTCACAAATAATTAACCTGTGGAGGAAGACAACTCCAAGACCTGTTCAACTGTGTGCAATGGATGCGAGATTGAGAAGCAGAAGTCTACTAGAAAATGGTAGCAGAGGGAGATCGGAATTCCGAGCACAACCACGAAGTGCAAAAAGTAGAAACTGTTTCTGTACAGAATCAATTTAATTTTGATAAAGTTTGTGCTGCGGTTTCCAGACACATAAGCCATGTTCAAAAATAAGTCAAACTAAGGAGGTGAATAATAGTTTGGTGCATACGGGTCAATACATTCCTTACAGCAAAGTTTTATAAGTCCTATTCACATAGAAGAGATATGAATAGGACACCAAGATCTTTGACTGTCAAAGGTATATTATCAATCGAAGTTGTTGCACCAAGTTTGTTGCTTTGCCCAAAAATTTTCAGCGAATAAATTTCCAATTGTATTAAAAATTGAGCTCTTCCTCCATTTATCGCAGTGCATAAAATAATCTATGCGTTTTCCGTTTGACGTTCTCTCTGCTATTGTTTTCGCTCTGCTCTTGCTTTTGAATTTCGCGTGAGTAGTGGTAACATCGAACAGACTGTAAGCGTGCAGGCCGTTGCCTATCTAAGAGCTGGGCAGAGGGTGCCTCGTTTTCGATTAAACTCGAGTGCAGCGATCTTATTTCTTTCCGTAATTCAATTTGTATGTACTCACATACAAATATTTTCAATTTATCTTTATATATGCTGTGCAGCGAATTGCCGTTCAAGCAAATGAATTTATAGCTTTGTAATTATTCTGGACGATTATTGGCGTCATCATCTTCAATTAGGGGTTTTGCACACTATGGCTTAAAGCGATACTGAAATCTGTGTTTTTGCTCAGAGGTTTTTCTGCCTTCATGACACAAGAAGAGTGCGCACTGCTGCGACACTGTTGCCAAGTTGGTTAGCTTTCATCTGAAATCTTATTGCCCCCCAATTGATTAACTGATTGGTTGATCAAAGAAAAATAATCATCGATGAAAAAGCTCTGCTAAACGACAGTGGGCGCCTCGCATGAATGTTGTACGTTGTTTATTTTTTTAATGTAAAAGCTCAAAAAACAGCACTGCTTTCAGCTCCGTATTTAACTATTGTGCACGCGAGCCCTAATTGATGATGCTAGCTCGTCATGAGTCAAATAAAAATCAATTGAGATAAATTGAAACACGCATCGAATGCAAACGAAAATAAAACATCAAACATAAGAAAAATTGCCACATACAGGCATGCCACAGAAATCACTAGTGAAAGCGATTTCAGAGAAAAGCAATTCCACTTCGAAAATTTCTCCGTGCCACAGAAAGTCGTGTGATTTAGGTTTTTTAGTATGTTCATCAACCTTTTCGTACCAGGCTGCTAGGGTTGGCCCCTTCTCAGATTAAATTTCCCAAGGGTTTGTTTAGCAACTTTTTAAAGTTTATCATTACAGAATATCAAATTTTCATTTTAATTCTTATTTAATTTAAATAATTCAATTTATTTATGTAATAATTGATATTGTATTGCTTAAAAAAATTTAAAAGTTATTGGCGCGGCAAACAATAAAAGTTTCTCGACAACTCTAAATTCAAAAATTCGGACAAAAAATGTGACATTATTCTCATGGCATCGGACGCCAGTGAATTGAGCGATGATTTCATCTCACTCAAAATTGTTCAGGTGATTGGACTGTGGCACGGAGAAATGAAATTGACGTGAAAGTCAAGTGAAAGAGATTTCTGTGGCATGCCTGATAAACCAGTAAACCGTCTCATCATTCATTGTGTTTATTGAAAATGGGAAAGATGGGTACACACAGAAAAATGCAGAACGATTCGCTTTCAAAAAAAGTTCTTAAACTAATCTCGTTTCGTTCTAGAACTATTTAAGAATGATTCGGTCTTCAAATTAACTTACTTTTCTTTTCTTTCTTTAAGAGCGAATCGCTCTTGAGTTTATCGTTCCTATGGCAGCTATATGATATAGTGGTCCGATCCAAATTTAAAAACAACCAGCAACCTACATACCAAATAATGAATCGACCGGTGTTTACCTTTCTGCTCATATTTTGCAGGAACCTACATACTAAGATTGATGTCTCTAGCTTTTAAAGTCTCTGAGATCGACGCGTTCAAACAGCCGGACCGACAGTGCTAAATCGACTCGACTGTTAATACTGATCAAGAATATATATATTCTTAATGGGGTCTGAAACGCCTCCTTCTACCATTTTCAATGGGCACAGGGTACAAAAAAAAGATTGAACCCACACGGCACTTTATTTGTGAAAACCGAGCACCGCTGCCCCTTATTAAATTCCCAAAATAGTTTATGTTCTATTTATAATTAAATTAATTTTATATTTAGATATTGCAAAAATGAAACGCCAAACTTAATAAAAAGTATACAACAAGCCATCAGAATTTGCGATTTGTTTTTATTGTACCTCGATAGCTTTAGGTGTGTTTCGTGCCCTACTATATTTGAGCCCTACTATATTGTACAGGGGACCATGGACCACGAGGCCCGGCACGGTACTCCCCCATCTCCAAAAAAACATCAAAGAACTACGTATCCAAAAAAATGTGACAAACAAGATGACTTAATATATACATATATTTTAAAAAATCAAGAGCGTCAAAACAAGAAAATACGAGCAACCAAACCAAAACGTCAATATTGCTGCCGAAGTATAACATCAACATTAGCGGCCAAACCAAAACATCAACATAAAAAGCACCCAAGTCACGCGGACACAGTTTGCGCAAGAAATACATATTAGCAAATATTATCGGCAGCAGAGCTCGCAAAAAACTGTCAAAGCTTTCAAAGCTTTTTTGCTCTGCACTTCAGTTCAAATGAGAAGCGTACCTCTCTAAGTGCAGAAAACATCAACTCTTTATAAGTTTTAAAGCCGAATTCAGACTAAAAATACGCAAATTCAAAATAAAAATATGTATAATAAATTGCTTTTAATTTTTTGTTTTTCTGCATTCTATATGTACACATTATAAAACTCAACGCACGGTGCGTGCGATGATGAACATAAATGTCTTGTCCGATTTATTCCATTCTCATTCTGGCACACAACAAATAAAGACACTCAACGCGGACACTTATTGCAAAATGTTCTTCTCCCAACAGTTTTGCAATCAGCGTTCACAATGGGAAACCCCGCTCCGCTTAGATCTCAAAAATTCTTGGCCTACAGACAAATAAAAAAGTCGTTCTCTTTCTAAGAATTTTTGAAAATAGCTAAAAATTACTATTTTAACCCCTTTTTCCTCCTTTTCATACAAAAAATGTTTTTTTGCAGTTTTAAAAACATTGTAAAAAAAATACTAGCGAAGAGATTTTTGAAAAAAAAATTCTTTGCTGTCATTATATTCATTGATGGCAAACTTCACATGAGCTAAGTTCAAAATTTGAGTAGAATTAACTTTATAGGGTGCCAATATACTTTTGTCCACTTTTTTATATAGACGGATTATTTTAAGTTGAAATTCTGAGTGGTTTTAGTTGGAAATCTGGTTGAAATTTGTATTGAAATATTCAACCTCCAACCGGCATTAGAAATAAAAAGTTAACACAACGCTGCTTAGAGTTCATATTACTTTTTTCCAGAGCTCATTAGAGCTCATTATTATTGAGCTCTCTGGCGAAGTCCATACGTTTGGTTTTGTTGACAGCTGATTAAAAGGTGTCTTCCGGGAAGTACAACTATTCAAGCCTTCTTTCTTAAACATTGTGCATGTGGTATCATAATAAAGGTTCTTGTTAAATTTTTCCTTAATTTCCTTGGCAATTTGAGAGGCTGTTGTGCTTGGTTAAATTTTAAGTGTCTTCAAAATGCTTTTCTTCTCACGCTCAGTGAGCTTTGATGGCCTACCAGATTGAGGTTTGGACTCACAGAAACCGGATTAATTAAAATGTTCAAGAACTCTTTGCACAGAGGAGTGTGCTCTATCACATATCCCATGATAAATGAAACTTGTGTTTTCAAACAAATGTAGAAAAAATGATCAGTTACCGTTATCAATGCCAAAACAGTAATTTAAAAGCTTTATCGAATATGATCAAAATTTTCACAAAATGATTGCTTATTGATTAAGAATTTCTAAGTATACTCTTCCCAGCAAAATATTTAAAAGCGCGTGACAACAACATAAATAAATATCACAATCAATTTAATTGTTCGCAATTGTATGAGCTATTTTACAATCAGGCTCAAACCGTTCAATTAATACTGATAGAATGAAAAGAGTGTGAATTATAAAATAAAGGGCACCGACTCACATGTAGTATTTGACGAGTCTATTGAGAATCCCAACTAGAATTTCCCAACAGAAGAAATACAAGTCTGAATAGTGGGCAGCAGAGCCCCATGACGTGCACTGTAAAACGTAAGAGTTCGTATCGGAATTTGCCGTAGGGTTTAGAAATTTAATACCGAATTTCTCGGCCACGTTAGTGTTAAAGCGTAAGTGTTACATAAACTTGGGTTGCAGACTTGCGAGCACAATGCACTAAATTTGTACCCTTTTAGTGGAAAAATACACACGGGGTTGTAATTCTGCTGTGCTATATTCCAATTCGGATCTTTACTGGCTGTAGTTAGAACTTGGTTAATTCTTGTTGAAATATTTCTCCCCTCCCCTCAGAGAACCCGAAAATCTGCCCTGCAGTAAAAATAAAATAGTTTTAAAAATAAATAGTTTTATTTTAACATAATTTTCTTACAACTACTTGTACCAATATACATAGGATTACGTGCTAAGATTCATCAAATAAAACGCGTCGAAATCAGACACTTCAAACTTGATATGTATTCTCCTGGATGCCAGACGCAGATCAAGTTTTATTTTAAAATTTGGATCGCACCACTATGTCATCAAGCTTTTGTAAGTTTAAGATTTAGTATGACAATTTTTTTGGCTTTGGAGATAGAGTATGTATGTCAGCCAAGCTCGCAGATTGGGAATTTTCGATTGCCTTATGCATCCTGATTAAATTTGTTTCAATTCGGTTCACTTAATTATGATGAGTAAGTAGTCGAAAATTTAATGCAGCATCATCAAATCTTCGTAGTGCTTGGGCACAGGGTATCCGAGTGTCGAGTACACTCGACTGTAGCCTCAGCGAGTGAAGCGAGCAGAGGGCAGAGCTCCCATTTTAGTATTATTATGTTCGAACTATATATTTCATAAAGCTTTCTTAAGGACTAATTTTTCAATTGATTGGTATCATGCACAAAGCCAAAAGCTTTCATTATTATGATGAATGTAGATGGAGTTAGTGCGGTAGGCAAGTGGTGAGCTTGCAAGCCATAAGCTGAGGCAGAGTTTTGGACTTTGAGTTGCAAGATTAAAATTTAAGTGGTTCCCATGATAGATGACGGATTTGTTTAAATGTGTCCAGTGGCGCGTCGTTTGTTTACGACTTGGGATTCGAGACTTGGAGTTTGAGAAAGGGGAAGAAATGATGATCGTGCATTTTCTGGGAGTGAGCAAAGCGATGTTGTTTATGGTAAGACCGTCTAGGCTTAGAGGGGAAGAAATGCTGATTATGAATATAAATTTTAGTATCACTATCACTGCGGACGGCAGTCCGCGCTTTGATAAGTATTTTAATCAAAAAAAAATAAGCGTCGTCAAGATCCGATCACTGGTTCAAAAGATAATTAATTTTGCGATTTTTAGTGGTCTTCCGAAAATGAGACGAAATATCAGTCCACTTCTTTGTTTGTTTGTCCGTTTGTATCAAATCGTATATATAGCTTGAAAATTTGAATGAGGACTTTATTCCGATCAAAAATCTAGAACAGGGGCTGGCACGCATGGGCTCCGGGAGCTATGCGGCAGCTACCAACTTTGTTCGGCGTCGTGAAGTCGCACACAAACAGCCCGAGTCGAGGCATTTTATGACCGTCATAAAGAGCAACAGCAACAACCGAAATGTTTTTAGGATTGGAACTCTATGGCTTGATGTTTCGGCATTAAAAGTATCGATAGTGATATTTAATAATAAAAAAGTATATCGTACAAAAGCCTGATTTTCGACTGATCTTCCTATGACAGCTATATGATAAAGAGGTCCGATCAAATTTGACGTCTCTTGCCCTAACGCGTTCGCAAAACATTGATGCAATTTTCTGCCCGTTTTTAATGGGCACTCGGCATTCAAATTACTATGTTCCGTTATTCCTTTTTGTTTTTCGCTATTTTTTGACACGACCGATTGCTGCGTGTAGTTGCACAAATTTTGTGCCGCTGGTGGCGGCAGCGTTCACTCGACCTACAATTCCTATCGACGTCAGTGCCGAACGAATACTTGTAAGCTAGACAGAGAGGGAAGTGAGGAAAGAAACGAACAGAAACAGCCTCTGCTGACGTCGCTTTAAAAGCGCTCGCACGAGGTACAATTTTTGTCTACGTCGACAAGGAGGGAAGCAAGAGAAACGAACAGAAATAGACAAAAAGCTTTTCTGCCTGCGTCGCCCGAGCATAGGCCAGTCGACGCTGGCAGAGTTATTACAAAACTGACAACAAACAAAACAACAGAAACCTTAGAATTCCTTTACCTTGACATTGGTAAATGAATTCTAGTACTAGAGGGTAATGTGCTTACAAATATGTGAACATACATACATACATACATATGTACGAATGTATGTATTGTTGCAGTATGCAGTGCATCTCGTAGTTGCACACTCTCGAATTGAGCGTTATTAGCTTTTAAGCTTTTTCGAATATTAGTATATAACATAACAAGTGTTAAAATTGAAACACTTAAAGTTTTTAATAAAAGTCTATTAAAGCTTTACCGTTTACAAATGTCTATAAAAATGATTAAACATAGATCCGAATGACTCTAGAATCTCTGACGTTAAAGGAGGCAGACAAATATCGTCATAAATAAAGTACAACTAAAAATGTCTAAATCCGATATTTGTAAACACACATATTCCCCGTTTTTTTTATTAATAGCAGCCATGAAGTGATACAGATTATATACATATGCATGTATGTATGTATTCAAAGATATTTTTTTACCTTCGCTTCGCTTAACATGTATGTACATATGTACATACATACATATGTACAATTATGTATATATACATATAGATATATATAACATACATATGTACATGTATCTCAACAGTGACAAACTGAGCTACAAATTCTATAGCAAGTCGCACAGGCGAACGACAAACGCAATAGCCGAAAATCACAAGCATATATCTCATTGAAAACAAAAAAAAAACGAATAGACTAACGAACGAGGACAAGATACAAGATAATGGCCAGTGTTCGTATCACGTACGCAGACCCGAGTAGGATATGAAAGAGCAAAGTGACAGCTGTGAGAGAAAAGCTGCGCACACGAGAGAGCAGCATCCCGGTATGTGGTATTTCGTGACTTCTTCGGCTCCCGACGCGAGAGCCATCGCTAGCTCATCAACGGTATTTGATGAAGCGCCTGCTCAGTTGCCAGCGATTAGTCGCCCTTTTAGCACGCGCTTTCGCTTCATATTCTGATTCGGATTCGTTCGGTATTTTCTTCGGTGGGAGCTAAAATTTACGGCGAAATAATTTTGACTATTCAATATCCGTCCATGCCATGCGCGATAAAATATCACAATTATTTTGCTTGCAAAAAAACGCATGTAAAAATAATTCAGCAGATAATAGAGGTGGGTGGGAGAATGTATACGTGTATCGCCTAATTCATGAGGCATTTTTTTAGACAAGAAGACTTCTAAAGTGTATATTCAATATGGACACATGTACGAATATGTACATACATAAGTATATCGAAAATAGCCACATCGTTCTTCAATCTATATACATACATACATACATACGTATAAAGTCGTTTAAACAGACACATTTTTAGTGCGAGTGCTAATATCGATACCGATTATATCGTTTTTTTCATGTTTGTTTCGTTCTTGGTCTGCTTTATTAATTAGTGTTTTTATTTTGTATTGTGATTTTTCATGTACACCGTCAAACGGTGTCGTGTAGGACATAATGTGCCAACAAAAGCAACGCGCAACGGGTCAATGTGTGCCAATGGGACTCTTGGGGCAGAAGGGCCCGAAGCGACAGAGACCGACTCATCAGGGACCGGGCGGATGCGGAAGTCGATGGAGAGGAATGGCTCAACGCAGAACGACACTGTTCACCTCGAGAGAAGGTAAGAACTGGTGACTAAAAATGCTCGCGTTAAATAAATACATTTTAGCTTGTATACATATGTATGTACCCAGATAGCGCTCTACTACCATGACCAACTACAATAAATAAAATAAAATCACTTTTGCAGAAAACACATTGAAAGTTTTAGTAAAGTTCTGATTTACGCCGAAATGTTAAAAATCAAGGGGGCTCCGCCACCTGCTCACTTCGCTCGCCTGCCCGCGACCCGCTTCGCTCGCGGGAAGGTGCGGCTACAGTCGAGTTTGCTCGACTGTTAGATACCCTGTGCCTGTCTCCATCAAATACAATATTGTTTTTAATAGAATTAGTAATATGTATGTAAGCATATAAAACATAAATATTTAACGTCGCTCGAATTTGATTCCTATTTAATAAAATCGTTACACAGGGAACATCACTGGGAGGCCATTACAATTGTAACGGGGTCATTTTCACAATATTAATTTGGGGACCTACGAGTCGACTTGTGCTGACTAAAAGCCCCTAAGTTCCCCAAAATAAAAACCTAATATATTCTTCAAAATTCAGGAGCAGATATTACAAGGAATACAGGCTCCGCTCCCTGCTCGCTTCGCTCGCTTATCTCCGGCTCGCTTCGCTCGCGGGGAGGTGCGGCTACCGTCGTGTGTGCTCGACTGTTAGATACTTATGGCAGCTATATGATATAGTAGTCCGATTTCAATAAAATTTGGTCAGGATGTATAACCATACCATATGCATATTATGACAGTTTGGCTCAGATGTCTCAAACAACAAAAAAAGTTTTTTATGTAAAGACATTATTTTCGACTGATCGTTCCTATGGCAGCTATATGATAAAGTGGTCCGATACAAAATCTAAAACAAACTTGATCTGCGTGCAGTAGAGACGATCCTAGCTGCAGCGTTTTGAGTCTCTAGCTCTTATAGTCTCTTAGATCTGGGCGCGCTTACAAACAGACATGGCTATAAAGACTCGGATGTTAATGCTGATCAAGAATATATACACTTTGTGTGGTCTCCCACGTCTCCTTCTGCCTGTTACGCACATTTTTTTTTGTCACGAAGTTAATAGACCCCTTGTTCTTTTTTAGTACGGGGTCTAAAAAAGTTTTTAGCCAAACATACGTACATACATATGTATGTTTATATTATAATCGTATTGAGACCAATGGTGGACCTGCAATAATTTATTTTTAATTTGGATTTTTAATTCGGAAAATTTATATTTTATATTTTTTTTTAGAGACAAACTTGCAATGCTAAACCTTAAAAAAAAATTGCTCCCATACCTACTGTGGATTTTGTGTCCGATCGTTCCTATGGCAACTATATCTTCCAATGTCTTCCGATTTTACCCAAATTTAGTTAGGAGGAATGAGACAATACAAGACACTTCATTTGTGAGTTGGGTTAAGGTATCTTAAAAAGCACAATACTTGATACGTACGAGTATACTGTGAGATTGCTTGATAATTGTATCCTGTATTGGGGCATGGCCTAATGCAGAATTTACCTCCACGCATTTACATATGTCTATCGAGCGTCTTCTCTAGTTGATACCACAAAGGGTTGACAGGGTTTCAGTCACTTCGTCCTGCCAACGTATCCGGGGTCTGCCTCTTCTCCGTTGTCCGCTTACTTTCGAATCAAACACCTTACGAGCTGGAGTTATCAGCTGAGAATTAAGACGCCGCGATTTTATGCTAGAGCACACCATACACTTTATCTTGCCCATATTTACTGCTAAACCAATTTTAGCTGATTCATTTTCGATAGATCCGTAAGCATTATTCTCCATCAGGAAATTGAAGAGCAAGAGAGCGAGTCACCTTGTCTAGGACCCTGCTTGGTATTGAAGGTTTCAGATTGGTCATTTGCTACCTTGACAGAGATAATGGTGTTGCTCAACGTCATTCTTTAAAGCCGCGTTAGTTTTGCAGGAGTACCAAGCTCAGACATGGGAGCATATAGTCGATTTCAACGTGGGCTATCGAAAGCAACCTTGTAATCAACAAATAGTTAGTATGCGTCGATTCATTCACCCTTCTTCAAGACAGGGCCGATCAAACTGAGGTTTCAATCATCGAGAATTCTCTAACAAATTAAATTTAAATATTTTTTTGTATCTAAAAATTCCTTATTTTAATTTGCGCAAATTATGGGCGTTATTGTACTGGGTGGTATTGAATGCATATTGTTGCCTGGTATAAAAAGTATAGGACTATTTAGTAACAAATAAATTTATAAATGTTTAATTAAAATCGATTGAACATGTACATAAATATGTATGTGCCTATGCACAATTGAATATGAGTCCAAATTACAATTATTGCAACGTTATCAATTCAATTGTATCTCAATCTTCTATTTATAGGCTGGGCCTCTTCAGTGGGGTGGCTTTAATTGTTGGAACCATGATAGGTAAGTAATCTAGTCTATGAAATTTTTTCGCCTACAGGGCGCTAAATATATTATATTTTGATATGCTGTGCCTATTAAAATGAGCAAATATTGCTAGTCTCTGAGATCTAGGGAGAAACAGAAAATTTTTGTTCAAACAGTGTACCTTCTTCGAAGCTCCTTTTCTGTGTGTTTCATTTTCAACGATGCACAGACAGGCATCAATCTCTCAAAATTATGAGTGAGGTCAAAATCCCTTTTGAGTCGATCAAGGCACAAAAATGTGCCTGGGCTTTAAAGATATAAAATTGCGAGGTGTCCGGATTACAGAATAGTTTATATATGTACATTAGGGTGTCCCTTATTTTTTCAAAGTCATTATTTTTAAACAGATACGGGCTAGTTCTCTTCAAATGTGTTAAATGTTTAAATGTGTTATCGTACTCCGATTAAGGTAAACATTTATTTTCGAGTACTTTAGCACTAAATGAACAAAACAAAAAAATAAAAAATTAAAAAAAAAAAATTTAGATTTATTTTTTTGTCCCATATAATTTTTAAGTTTTCCGATCCAAGTCGGCACGGTCCGATTGAGGTAAAAATTCATTTCCGAGTGCTTTAGGACCAATTGAACAGAACTAGCACGTATGCGTTTAAAAATAATGACTTTGCAAAAATAAGGGCCCCCCTAATTAACATATTTACATATATGTATGTGTAAAATAAAATACCTTGTGACGCTTTTCATGAAAACCCCTATAAATTGAAAGTTATTTAGTTGGAAATTTCAAAGTATTGTGATTTTAAAAGTGAGTTTCGGAATATTTTGAAGTTAAGGTTAAGTCAATGACCTATGCACGTTATATACCCAATTTAACTTTTTGATCACTCCCGCCCTAATCATTTTCTCCTATCCTGCATCCTTATATTAAACATTTAAGAAAGTTCTGATTTGTATGAATATTTCTAGGGTCTGGAATATTTGTGTCACCCTCCGGTTTACTGGTTCGCACCGGTTCCGTTGGAGTTAGCTTCATAATCTGGCTTGCCTGTGGACTGCTTTCACTGTTGGGTAAGTACAACAGACATATGTGTTTTGCCTCAAACGATCTTGCCCTACTTACCCATTTATTGATAATAAACCAATTTTAACCGATCTAACCAATTAACCCGTCATTTACCATTTTTTTCTTAGCAACTATCGTTGCGTTAAAGACCCGCCATATTTAAGACATACTCATCCAAATTTCTCTTTATTTATGTTCAAACTACACTGTAATGTTATTCATTACTTAAAAAAAATCTTCTCGCTGTAATGTGAGATTAAATATCGTTCTTCGCCTGTAGCCTTTCATCTTTGTACTTTGGATAAATAGTTGAAAGGTTTGCTTAAAAGTTATTAAAAATACCTTTCCAACGAAAAAACAAAATATGTCCACATCCAAACTTCAAAAATATCCCAACGCTTTGATACAAAAATGAAAAATTTCAAATAAATAACGAGTATTTTAGACAATTAAAAACTTAAAAGCCTGCTGCAATCATTTAAATTATGCCCCATCCACTTACACCCCCTAATCTCATGAGCCTGGTGAGTTACTAAAAGTCTCAGCATGCACTTCTGTCTGGTAATGATATACATTTCGATCGGTATATAACTCAATCTGATTATATTTTATATTATATTGCTAGTCGCCTTTCGCACCCTTCGTGATGCTTCCGTCACTAGAGTGGACTGCCGTTCACTGTGGTATAGAGGCTGGCACTGGTATTGATCCTACTTGTTCATAAGATTGTAGAATTTCAATCAGCAGGTTTACATTCATTCGAAACTTTGGATTCACCTTTAACTATATCGATTTACGTATATTTGTTTTAGGCGCTCTGGCATATGCTGAACTTGGGACAATGAATACCTCGTCTGGAGCGGAATGGGCATACTTTATGGACGCCTATGGACCAGCACCGGCGTTTCTCTTCTCATGGGTATCGACATTGGTGTTGAAGCCATCTCAGATGGCTATAATTTGCTTATCATTTGCACAGTATGCCGTCGAAGCCTTTGTCTCGGAATGTGATCCGCCCAGGGGTGTTGTTAAGATGGTTGCTTTGGTAGCTATTGGTAAGCTTTAGCCTAAGTAAATTGCAGTCGTACATTTAATTTATTGTAAGTTTTTTTTTCTCCGCGTACTAGTTATGATTCTGTTCGTCAATTGCTACAGCGTCAATTTGGGTATGGCGGTGCAGAACATATTCACAGCGGCTAAACTGGTGGCAGTGGTAATTGTAATTTGCGGCGGCGCTTGGAAGCTGTTTCAGGGCAACACGCAGCACCTGTCGAATGCATTTAATGGGCCGATGCCAAATATTGGCGCCATTGCGACCGCATTTTATACAGGCCTATGGGCCTACGATGGTTGGAACAACCTTAACTATGTTACAGAGGAGATTAAGAATCCCAGCAAGAATTTGCCGCGTTCTATTATGATTGGCATACCGCTGGTTACTCTGTGCTATGCTCTGATCAACATCTCGTATCTGGCTGCCATGTCGAAGCAAGAAATGATAGAATCTGAGGCGGTCGCTGTAACGTTTGGCAATCGTATTCTAGGCGCCCTTGCCTGGCTAATGCCACTAAGTGTCACTGTCAGCACATTTGGAAGTGCCAATGGCACTCTTTTTGCTGCAGGACGGTAAGTTATTTATTCATTCGATTTTAAACTAATTTTTGTTAAACCTCTTTTATATTGTAGTCTTTGTTTTGCGGCCAGTCGAGAGGGACATCTACTGGACATTTTGTCATACGTTCATGTGCGTCGTTTGACTCCGGCGCCTGGCCTCATATTCCACGTAAGTTTTATCAAACCATATGAGATATAAATAAACTATTTTACTCTTTGTTAACCTGATTCCCTGCGTAAATGGCATGCCAGTCAGATATTAGAAACACAAGTTGTTGAAGAAATGTTATGGTAAAATGAGATGTAAACAAAGTGCAATGGAATCTCAATTGCATTGTTTCCGATGTGTCCAATCCACATGTTCCAAGTATTTGGGATTAGTATTATTATTATAATTTTGTTACGGAGTGTGGAACGTACATCTTATGAAAAAAAACTTTTTGCTGCAATCTCTAGACTTAAGTTACTTTTAAATCTTAGCCGAGTACTAATTACATTTACTGTTTCCCTCATTACAGTCATTAATTGCTTCGGCAATGGTGTTGCATGGCACAATTGATTCGTTAATTGACTTCTTCAGCTTCACTGCATGGATATTCTATGGTGGCGCCATGTTGGCGCTTATCGTGATGCGCTACACCAAACCCAACTATCCACGGCCATACAAGGTGCCAATTATCATTCCTGTTGTGGTCTTGGTCATATCTGTGTACCTCGTTGCAGCGCCTATCTTCGATACACCTCGCATTGAATATTTGTATGCACTGCTATTCATCTTTGCAGGCCTCATATTTTACGTACCCTTTGTCAAACTGGGCATGACACCGCGCTTTATGAGTAAGTCCTTACAGAATTTTACAATAGTCCTCATATCTATTTTTAATTTTCTTTTCATCTTTTGTAATTTTAGACAAGGTGACACTATTCTTTCAGTTGCTGCTGGAGGTTGTGCCAACATCATCGATGGCCATGTTCGAATAATCATGTTCATGTGCTTAAATCTACAAACCATAAAATAAATGCTTTAGTCGAAAAACATGAATATGTTGTTAGTTTTGTATAATATACGTTATGTACAAATGTATCTAGCAAAACAAAACCAAGCAACGAAAATATTGGCCACGTTCACCAAGAAACAAGCTCATTGATCAGGTGTAACAAAAATGCTACTTCCTGGTGGATATTTTTCCGTCAACGCAGAATCATAGCATTTCTCTTTTATGATACATGCTCAGGTATCATGATAAATTAAATGCCAATTTTTTCAAATAGAACGAAGCAATCATACAACTTATCAAGGAGCAAATCATTCTGGCGAACGTGCCCATCTACACATATTGGTAGTGAAAAAAATGTTGTGTACTTATATGTATTGATATGTTTATACCAGGGATTAAAGCCGTAACCGAAGTCGTAACTTTTACCGGTAACTACCAATTAAAATTGGTAACCGTAACTGAACCCCTAATCGAAACAAATTAATTTTATTGTACCGAAACACAAAAAACCGAAACAATTTAAGCCGAAGTAACCGAATCCAGTATAACGATTAGTTTTTGTTAAAAAAAAATCATCGATTCGCAAACTAATTTTGATTTTGAATATTTATCCAACATACCGGTATTTCAAAAACCGAAACACACAAAAAAACGGTAACCGTTTCGAAACCGAAACACAAAAATTTTGCGTAACCGATAACTGAAATGAGAACATAACTAAAATCTTAACTGAATCCAATTTACGTTACGGTTTGATACCCTGCTTTAAACATATTTCTATCGTTGATTGGCGGCTATTTCAAATAGTTAATGCTAACATAATTAAGATCGAATTTTCGGTCCGTGACCTGGATACATTTACAATATTGTTCGTACTTAAATTACCTATGTATGTGTATTTCTGCAAGCCCTGAAATAGCTTACGCAATGAAAATAAATTACTTTCCAAAAAATAAAATAATTAAAGTTAATTTGGAATATCAAGTGCTTTTTGTATATCCTGTGCGGTTATCTGAAGATTATGCAAACGATAATGGACAGTCGAATTCGCATTACGCAATTCTTAGAGAGCAACATCAAATTTTTCTCGTGCAGAAATTCCACCATTTCATTCGACCATCTCTTTTGGATCTCCGTGTCCCACTATAGGAACTAATAAAATTTGCAATTAATTATGAAAATATTTTAATCTATATAATCTTTGTCTTGAGTGACTCACTGACTGACTGACTCACTGACTATCACATCAACGTGTAGGCCAAACGGGTAAGCGTAGAAAGATGCTATTTTCACACAGCATAGATGAGATAAATTCATCGTGCAATAAGACGGCGTTTTGCGAAATTCGACCTGTACGTGGGTAGTCTGACAAATACTTAGCCTCTCCACCTTAGGCGCCTACTTTCAAAATTTCGGCCGATTCGCACTCTTGGTTATTTTTGACAGCTTATTGAAACGAACGAGTTCGCGGATTTTGAAGAAATGGAAAAACAACAATATCGATCGGTGATCCGATTTTTAATTTCGGAAGGAAAATCTCGCTTCGAAATCAAAGACCATACCAAAGATCAAAGATCATACCAATAAAATTGATTTCGATGGTCCATTCTGCATCTTTCGCTAGTTCGACTGAACAAAAGGGGAGGTCGATGTGAGTGAGGGTATTGTGAGGGCTTAGATGAGTGGGACTTTTGGTATTAAGAATAATAAAGTTGTACTGAGTAATAAATTGTTCTATTATAACACCTTCCTTGTTATTTCTGGTTGATCCCCAGCATTGGTTTTTTCGAATTGAAGTCGCCCGTAATAAGAGTTGGTTTGTTATTGGGAGGAATGAGAACTGATTTAAGGTTGTTTAGATTATGTGGCATTTGGTGGTAGATAAGTTGAAATTATATTTAATATTTTTATTGAACAAATTTCAATGCAGATTGCGTCGAAATCGGAGTATGTAACAGGCAGAAGGAAGCATCTCCGACCCCATAAAGTGTATATATTCTTGATCAGCATCAACAGCTGAGTATAGCCATGTCCAACTGTCCGTATCAACGATCGGATCTCAGAGATGGTAAGAGCTAGGACCACCAAATTTGGAATGAAGACTCTTTATGATGTCAGGCAATAACAGTTTTTGCTAAAATTTTGCCACGTCCACTGTGAGGCGTAATTCATAAAAAACTGACATTCCCTTTAATTTAGGGTTTTTAGTTAAGACTAATGACCAACTTTCAACACGATTGGGCCATAAATAGTGAAGATTTTAAGCTATAAAGATTGGCAGAATATATGTATATGTACATACATATATAAATAGAATTAATGGTCAATTAATTCATTTTACATTTACTCTGTTCCAGAATGTAAGTGTAGAATGTGTATCGATTTTGCCAGCATCAGTCCATGAGGCGAATGGTGGAAGTGATAAGTGTTCGGCAAGCGAAATGGTAGATCGTGGTTCGAATCTCGGTCCGGTCGATGCAAATGATATTTCTTTATTTTATATTTTTCGTTTAGTTAAATTGTCAGTCTAATGAGGGGGTCGGCACGGCCCTATCCCGTAGGCAAGGGAAACTTGCGTAGCTACTGCGCTGCCGCTCACGTACGCTCACGTACGCGTCGCTGCTGCGATTTGTTTCTGTTACGTCGCTGTTATTCCACAGTTAAGCCTAGTACCGACGTGAGAAAAAAGGCCTAGCGTAAGGTCAAACTCCATATAAAAAAAACGCTGGCGTAAGGTGAATAAGAAGAAGACGACATTTATCTCCGCTTGTCGGTCCGCACGTCAACTAAACTGAAACTAAAAACGGAGTTGCCAGATAAGGAACGGGCGTTATCCAGCACTGTTTGAAACAGCTGTCAAACCCAGCGAAACATCGATTTGTTTAGAGTTTTGCTATCTATCTATCTCACTCTCTCACAATAACTCAAAAGATATGGCCGGGAAATTATCAAAAAACAGCAGATTGACTCTTTTCGAAACAGCAGACAAAATTCTTCTGATTAATGAGGTGAAAAAGAGGCCAATATTTGTATTTTTTCATTAATTTAGAGGGAGAATCCACGTAAAAAGTTCTAAGGCGATGGGTGCACCCAAAACCCGCTGTGCTTGCGTGCCATCGCATATTTCTCCTCTATTATCATTAATATACAGTTTTTATTGTTTATTCTCTCCTCTTTTTATGCAAATCAGTTCTGCATGCTCATATTTAAAAGAAACCGCTGTGGACGCATAGAGTTACCACTCAACTTTTTGTTATTTTTTCGTGTTGATTTGGCAACTCTGGCTTTACGCTCGTCGACAGCTAAATATTGAGCATTTTCCGCCGCTAAAAATTTATCTCACGTCGGTACTAGGCTTTAGGCGAAAAATGAACACTAGCGCAAACATATGAATGTGTTGGTGCCGACCACTGTAATACATACTATGTATGTACATATGTAGCTGCCACAAAAACGAAAGGTCAATATTTAAGGATTAGTATGAGAATTAGATGTGCATCAAAGTTTCGGCGTGCCGAGGCCTAGGCCCAGGGTATATTACTGTCGAGTGCACTTGACTGTTCGGCTTGTTTTTTTAGGATATGAAAAAGAAAATGAAAAAAAATTTATGATTCTGTCGACGTTCCTCAAATTTTCAAAGCTCAAAGATAAAATACTTTACATTTCTAATTTCCAGTGGCAATATGTGGAACCCTTATATTTATTTTTAGAATACAAATAGTTCTTTCATTAAAAAGTAACATCTCTTCGCTTGATCTAGAAAAAAATATTGTTTACAGCAGTTGCACTGATCAAATATATTTGTTGCTGTCCTTTTGTCCTAAGCTTCGCCGTCGCTGGTTTGTGTGCAGAGGACCTGCTCTTGCCACCAGTCGTGTACTTCATAAACCGCGTTAGCCTGATTGTTGAATGGCAACAGCTTGCCACTGCCGCCAATCAGTTGGCTCATCATGGCGGAGGGACTGCTCAGCGTGCCGTGACGATGCTGGTGATGATCCCCATAGCCATGCAATGCGGCTGTAGCTGCGACAGTCGGATTAATTGTCGGGTAGTGAAACTGGCCAATTTCATTGTTAACTTGGGCTAAAAACACAGAGGTCTTGTTTGTCTCGCGCTGCTTACCCAGCTGGGCGACATGTGGAAGGGTGGTCATCGAGTTCTTTTTACGCTGCTGACTACTTATATGTAATCGTTCCTTATCGCTTAACGTGGAGCGCTGTTGTGGATCACTTGAAGTAGGCGCCAAGAATTTTCTGCCAGCCGAACTGCCTGTCGAATCACTGCGATTAAGGACATAATTGCGTTTGCCAACCGCCATGACATGGCGAACACTTGAGGCGTGCACATCAGAGTGAGGCAGTGCAATACCGCTGCTGCTGGCATCCTTTTCATCATTTTCCGTGGAGCTTAAAGTTGGTGAGAAAGCGTCGCTAGTGGGCGGACAGGTGCCAGCTACCGCGCCACTTATTGTACTAATGGCTGATTTATCTATGACTCCAATAGCCGCCTTATCGTCTTGCACATTTGGACGCATTACAGGCTGTTCATTGGTAGCGCGCAGACCGGCAATCAGCGAGTTTTGTTGTTTCTGAAAAAAATAAAAATTAAAACTTTAAGTAATTCAAAAGATACAAATGTAATTAAAGCCTACACTGGCATTTTGCGCGCGTATTTTTTTGAGACAGCCTTCCAGCCAGGTACGTATTGTCATCTTAGCAACTTCTTCCTCTACCAGGTACTCAAATTCCTCACGTGCCAGGAGCTCCTCCAGCTGTAGTGCTTTGCGAATATCAACAGACCGATAGGATAACATGCTAAATAAATATTGTTTAAAATTATTAATTGTGGTTGCACTAATGAGGGTAAACACAGGGCTTTTCAAACCCCTTCAGAAAGACTTACTTTATAACATCGTGAAAGGTAACATCTTCGCCATTGTGAAGCTTGTCAAGCTCGTAGCACATATATTTGAAAAGTAAGCGGTCCTTTTGCGGATCGCATTCCAAGCGACCTTTCAAAAGTCGCAAAATGAATTTCACCCTTCGTACGGGTATAACTCCACGCTGATGTATATCAACGATGTTCCAGGTGTTTTGAAAGTTCCGTATGTCTGCATAAGATAATAAGGCATCCTCTTCATTTGAGTAAAATAAGGAAAAGTTCTCCATGATAATAGCTATAGGAGAGAGAGAGAGAGAGAGTGATGTCAAGACAATCTTCAAAGAGCATCAACTATGCTACTTACCCACAAGCAGATTAAGGACAATGTACGTAATTATTACGTAGAAAGTGCAAAAATATATCAAGCTTGCAGTAAAGTTTCCACAATCAGTTTCCCAATAATTTTCACCCAGGGTGCAATAAGGTGGCTGAACCATACAATCGTGCATAATTTTGTTCCAATCCTCGCCAGTAACAATGCGAAACAACATTGCCACGCCAGTCACCGGAGATCCAAAGTTGGCACGTCTTCCTATACCTTCACCATATTTAACAGTACCTATAAAAAGTACCAAAAATGTTATCTGAAAATTATGTTTACTAAGTATTATCATCAGATTTACCAAATAGTATAGTTCCGGCCAGCGCATAGAAAAAGACCAAGAGAAACATTCCAAAGATGATGAAGAATGACTTGCACACTGACACACCCACCGTTAGCATGAGCATTTTCAGTGTGGTGTGCTTCCCCGTAATGGTGAAGAAACGCAGAATAACTACCATAAAACCGAAAAAATAAGACAGATCATTCTACAAAACACAAAGAGAAAGCAATCAGAACCATTAGATAATATCGGAGAAAAAGAGAAGTGATGCAGTATTTAAATCAGGGGTGCTCAGCTTTTGCTCATTCCATTGATTTTCGGCCTCATTTGTTTTTGTAATTCCTCAAAGCATAGGAAACAAAATATCGTATACATGCACGGCGTCGAGTATACAAAATACCAACACATGCAAACATTTTCGTGTGTATGCAATGCGCAGCACAAAAACCGGTTTTGTTCTCTTCTCTGATTGGTGCTTGCAAGCGCAAGAAAACTGAACAACAACAATTTCAATGTGATTTTGTTGTTGTCTTTTCTTCAAGTTTGCACTTCTCTTCTTTGTATTGGTGTTTTTTTGTGTGAGTATTGGTGCGAACTCATTCGTATGCTGGCTGTGGGCACCCCTGGTTTAAATGTTAACAAGCTCTTAACAGAGAAATTTAAATGTTGTCAAGCCATTTACCCTCAGAATTGTTTGTAATATAATCCAGATTACGCCGGCAACGGTTACAAGCAGATCGTATCGGTTGCGTCGCGACTGCCAATATCCGCGAGGGGTAAACGCAATATTCTTCATGACCACCTCAATGACAAAAACGAAGGTGAGAACGGCGCTCACAATGACCAAACGTTCCGTGTGCACCTCTCCCTTTATCCACTGTAAGTAAATGAAGCGATGCAGTTCAATTGAATCCAATAGATATGGGCTATTGAAACTTACCGTTATGGACAACAACATACTGTTGATCAACACCACCACAGCAATCACCCGCTTGAATATAATGTGCTGAGTAATATCGTAAGTAAATGCACGAATCTTTCGACCATCCGGCCGTGGAGGCAGGTGAAGTGGCTGAGCGATTTTAAGACGCTTCTTAAGGTCACACCATCGACGCTGGTCGACAGTTAATAAGGCTGTGCCCTTGTTCTCCGAGTAGTTGGCAATGACGACGCCCACAAAGAGAGTCAAGCCAATCATGCATCCCAAAAATATATAGATATGGATGTAGATTGCATGAATCTAAAATGACAAAAAAAAGATCTGATCAGGAAATAAAATTAAAAAGGCAATTCTGTTTAACTTACCGGTCCGACAGCTTTTATAAGTACATCGCGCACATCCAACCATCCCTTAAAAGATAACACCTCGAACAGTGTTAGCATGGCATCACCAATATTGTCAAAATTGAAGCGTCGCGGATTAGCCCAGACACGCGGCACCAGCATGGCTGGATAGGACTCATCTGGGCCCGGTATCAGCTTCATTTTCGTCACAAAGACGCGCCGCATAAAGACGCCAACACAATCCTCACGATGAAGGATGGTGGGATCATTGCAGCGCGCCAAACGCCCTCCATAAAGTTGTACACCGTAGCTGGCGAAAATGAACATTAGCAAAATGAGTAGTGTGGATACCAATAAGATTTCCTTAAAGCCACGGCACAACTCATAAACCACTTTTCTCATATGCGGCACTAGCGTGAAGATTCTTAGCGGGCGCACGCAGCGCAGAATCATAAGCAGTTGAGCTGCCGAGCTGGTTGGTATGTTGTGAGGCATCCAACAGAGAAACGATGTCGATACCACATAAATAAAGACGTCAAGCGCTGCAGCTACATCCTTGATGTACGCCTTGGGTGTGAAGAATAAGCCATCGGCCAGAATTTTCATAGCCAGCTCCAGACTCATAAATATCACGAAACCGTATTCAGCAATCTGCAGCGTGGGGTGATTCATCAAACGATAGCTGGGCGTCTCAAACATCATTGAAATGCACGAGAGCGTTGTGGCAAAGATCATTACCCAGTCTAGGTAGGTGACCAGACCAAGAAAGTTACTATAATAATTGAATTCAATTAGATAATATATGCAAATAGCTTCAAAATAATTAATTGCAACTTACTGCAAACTTTTGTACTGCACTTTACGCTCCTTTCCCGTTAGCGGATCCTTCAGTCTGGCATCGTAGCGGGCATGAACGATCTTTTGGCAAATCTTACGAAAGCGACTCTCGCGCGGAACTAGAAACAGCGGGGTGTCGAAAAACGGATGATTCTCACGCAAATCCTCCTCTCGCTGATTGCGTCGCATCTCAGCTTGCTGTCGTTTTGCCTGCAGTAGCTTGATATCCAGATCGTGAGGCCTGGCCCGACCAGAGTTCGCACGTGGTGCGGCCGCAATGTCGCCGTTTTCCATCAGATGCTCATAGGTCTGTTTGAGCTTGATCGAGCCAGAGCGTACGCTGCGGCGTATGGAGCGTGAACCGAATCTGTGAATTGGTAGCGCACACACATCAAACGAATCATGCCACTTACGGGCAAGAGGTACTTACTTCTTTTGATCCACCCGCCAGGGCTTTGAATGTGTAATCGTGCCCTGTGACTTGAGGCCGCCTTTGGTGCCCACCACTGGCAACATGGCCGAATCGCCCAGCATCAGACGCTGATTGTTGCTATCGCTGTATGAATGAATAATTTCATTATTAATATCATATACCACATAAACTGCATTGCAAATATGATGTTTACTTAATTATGTGGGTAATTGCCAGCTTTCGGAGGCTGCTTCCAGCGGCGCGGACCTTGGCAGTCTTGTTCATAATGCGCACGGGTTTTTGCTTGCGAAAGACAACATTGGACTCCCAGCATTCAGACATGGGTCGCTTGCAGTTTTCAACCAGCGATGGGTCATCCGTTTCCAGTTCAATGACAAAATGTTTCATAAAACTTTCGCGCACCTTTGGTAGAATAAAGTCGTTGGGAATGCGATGCAGAATCGTCATTTGTGGCGAGTCTGGGAACTTTTCGAAAATGCGCAGACGGAAAGGGAGCGTCTCTTTAATTTCAGCGCTTTGTTCGCGAAACTTAAGTTGTTTAAGCTTTTTGATATCCTCATCCAACTCCAGATTGTCCAAGATAACCGCCACGAAAAGACTGAGCACGATGAGCGTTACAAAAAGATGATACAGTATAAAGTAAACGGCCACTAGCGGTGTCAGAGTTTTACTTGTTCGTATCATTGTCTCATCCATTACCTCTACCCACGCCTCTTGGGTGAGAATCTGAAACATGCTCATAAAGGCCTCGGGAAATGACTCGAACTTGGTAAAATCGCACAGAAAGCAAAACAGTTGCATTGATATGCTTGAACTTATGATGAGTAAACACATGGTGAAGATGATCAGCGAGCCCAGTTTCTTTCCAGGTCCAAAGATTTTATACACAAATCCTTCCAGCATTGGTGAGGCCTTAATTAGTCGCACCACTCTGAGCACCTGAAAATATGTTAGTCCGGACAGATAGAAGAGCGGAACGATGTGAAGTGAAGTGCCCGCTGCTAGCAACAGCTCGAACTTGTGAATCGAGTGCTTATAGTAGCCACGCCAACCCAAGCAGTAAATCTTGAAGAGTGTCTCGAGGTCGAGCAGGCACGTAAAGGCTACTTCGATGTAGTAGTATTTCTCGTAGAATACGTGACGTGGTCTTCCATCATGCTTGAATGCCATAGTGGCTGTCACAATTCCATTGGCAAGGATCACCGTCATAACCAGCATTCGGAAGTATGGAGATCGTAAGATGGCGTGACAGGTCTCTGGTGCCAAGCCGCCATGTTTATTGTCATCGATTGTCACCAATCTCCAGCCCGAATCGTTACCGCTAAGTATTTGGGAAGCGGCGGTTTTCTGTATGTGACCTCTAGCTCCCCACATCTGCTGGAACTGAACGCGTATCTCATTGAAGGTCTCTGTTATCACAGCAATGAACACGTTTTTCACCAGCCATGCCAGGAAAAAGATCATAGTACTAAAGTAAAAAGCGGCACGCCAAGCCGGCAGCGAATCTATTGCCCGGTACATGATGAAAACCCAGCCCTCTTGCGATGCAGCCTGGTATACTGTAAAAATGCTTGTCGCAATATCCTCGAATCCATTAAAACCAATCACATAGCTGCTCAAGAAGTCCATCTTCATGCAGCGCATGCCTGGGGAGCACTGATAGCCCGAATCAGGATCCATCGAACAGAATGTGTCTGGTATCGCCAGCGAGTTGATTGTTAACATACTGATAAGAAACGAATTGCCGAATTAAGTGGAAATGGAATATCTGTAATTTATGCGCCCAAACTTACGGTCGGCCCAAAAGATCATATTTCGTATCGTTCATCACACAGTGATTTTTGAGCTCTCCAAAGAACTGCACTCCCAGTAGTCCATATAGCGACATGAAGAACAGGAAGAAGAGAGTCACATTGTAGATTTGCTGGCTCGATCGTCTTTAAATAAAAAAGCATGCTGTGAAATATTGTATTATGTGCTGGAGCTGAAAACCTACTTGAAAATCTGATTGATTCGACTCTTAGGCATGCTAAACTTAAGAAAGACGCGTAGAAAGCGAATCATAATAAGTGGGCGTGGTGCCCGCATAATAGATAGGTAGGAGAACCTAAAAATAAAGAATATACATTTATGTTAAGCTAAGGCATTCTCATGATTACGACGACTTGTTAGCTACTTACTTTGGCACAATTTCAAGTACTTCGAAAATTTGCAATATGATGGAGACCCACAGAAAGCTAACCATGGACGCATCGAACTGACACCAATGATCCTTCAGATAGGGCACCTCACCCTGATAAATATGACAAGACACAAATATTATTTATATACCTGAGAAAAAGAAAATACCTGTAGCTTACATGTAACACGCCGCGAATGTGCATTTTGGCAATCATCTCAGCCGTAAAGAGAACCGTTACGGCTGTGTCCGAAACAAAGGTGATGTACTGCAGCGAGGGATGACGCTCGAAGGTTTTGGGCGTGTTCAGTGAGACGGAAGTGAGTGAGACCAGTGCACACAAACGCATCAGCCGTCGCACCCACAATTTGTTGACCCACTCAATGTCGGCGCTCTCGTTTAACGATTCCTCCGGTCCGTAATCTGCTAGAAAGGGCTCGCCACCTTTCAGGCTTTGTTTTCGGCCCAACATAATCTTATTGCCAATTCCTGTAGCGATGCCCAATCCAATAGGAGGCACGCCTGTTATGGCAGCGCTGCCCACGGTGCTGCTAATGCCGCCACAGATTCCCATGCCGGCAGTAGCGGTACCACCGCCCAGGCCCCCAATGCCTCCCAGTATATTGAGACCACCTCCAACGCCTCCCACTGGGCAGACTGTTGATCCTGCTCCATTATTGTGGGCGTTTGTGGCTGTCTGACTGGATATGACCGTCGTCGGAGCCGTCCCTATTCCCGCTGATGATCCTCCGATCTGCTGCTGCATTCCGAAGACAGTGCTGCCGCCGCCACTGCCGCTGCCCGAGTTCACAATGTTCGTTGGACTGTTAAGCGTGCTAGCCACATCTTGGCATGTACCCAGTCCGTTGCCAGGACTACTACCCGGCGATGGATTAAAGGTAAAGGTGTTCACTTGCTGCTGCGAGCTTCGCAGATGCGCGTGCTGATTCTGGTGGGGATTCGATAGTGAGTGCTGTTGCGGTGTTAAGCTGTTGCCGCTGGAGGAGCTGGTGCTAGCTGTCGCTGGCGTCGTAATGCCACTTGCCGAGTGAAAGCTTCCACCACCTACCGTGCGTTTATTTCTTGCAGCTGCACCCAAGCGACGTATCTGTAAGCGGTCAATCATTCAAGCAGCGCATTCTGGTTCCAACTGGGCCGTAGTTAATTATCACTGCATTTAAAGAAAAGCACGAATTACATACCTTACATATTGTATTTACATATAACCTACGGGCGCAGGAGCAAACTTTAATCCTTTTTTGATGTTTAAGCTATCTCAACCATATGCGTCTGGGATGGTTCTATATGTTCAATCGGACCACTATATCATATATGTAGCTGCCATAGGGAAACTAGAGTACACTCGACTGGAGCCGCACCTTCCCGCGAGCAAAGCGAGCCGGGAGCTGGCTAACAAAGCGAGCAGGCGGAAGCGTCCTGGCTATTTATATAAATGGAGAATCCACATAAAACGTGCATCCATTCCATCTCTATCGGCTTTTGGCTGATATTTTTCGAATGCACCACAAATGAGTTGTCATTCGATACGAAAATGTAGCCAATGTCAACTCAAATGAGTGGCAGAAAAAAAAGCGACAGTAAAAAAAACAAAAAGAGATGCCTGAATCACGTAAGTAAAAAAAAGCTTAAAATTATTTTGACGGAGGATATCAGGATATCGCACATCCAGCAGAGCCGAAGTCAGAATATTGCTCGGGAAAGGCTGCAAGTGCAGAAGGAACAGCGCAAATCTCAGGAGCAGGTTTTTAAATTCTTTCGACATTGCACATTGGGCGAAAAGCCGATTTTTCCGGCATAAAGTCAAAAAATCGATGGTAGGTATTTCAAAAAAGTAAATACTTCAGTTAGATTAAAAAGTATTTTTTTGGCTGTTGGACAACTGTTTTGGGGAGCTCTCTGAAGTCAGCTGATTTATCAAAACACGTGCTTGTAAAATTGACTCCACCATCATTGTATTTCCAACTTAAATAAATAGGCAAAGATTCAATAAAGAAATCAAGTTTAATGTGGAAAACGAAGATCACGGCACGTAGAATTAAAATTTGCTGTGATAAGAATTGAAACTTTTTTTTTTGTCGTTGTTGTCTACTGACTCAAAAATTTTCAGCGGAGTTGACTGTGTTACAGCGAAATGAAATTGAAGTGAAATGAAATTGAAGTGAAATGATGTGATTTCCGTTGCACACCTGTATATTTGGATTTTTTAAACATATTTTACATATTTACCTCAAAGTCGGATTTGGAGGGTAAAGTTAAGACATGGTCAACATCCAAAAAAAAAAATATTAAAAATTCTAAATTACTCTAACTGAGGCGCATGCTAAAATTGAAAACTTCAGCTTTAATATTTTAATTAATGTCGGTAAAATCTACTTTTCGCACATAGTGCATAGTGAAAACTTTTTGAGTTGCAATGAGGGGTATCCACACTTTGTCAATCAGACAATCGATTGCTCGATTTTAATTTAATTCCCTTACTAGTCATTATCACCGTCAACAGTTTAAAAATGATCATATAAATTGAAAAAGGACAGAGCTCCGAATAGGGGATGTTTGAGATAAGTTAAGGCAAATTCATTTTACTAGGAGACAGATCTGTCCGAAAACAAAAGGTACGGCAGTATTGCTCTTGGCCTGGATGTGTAAAAATGCTAAGTTTAAAATAGTTGAATAAACTCATCTTATATACCAACAAAAATTAAATTATACCAGTGTTGGTACAAATGTACAAATGTGCAAGCAAACAAACACTTACAACCCCCGTGAAACAATTTGTAGAGAAGCACACAAACAAACATACTAACATACATACATATGAACATGTCCATTTATGTATAAACACATAAATATATAGGAATGTATACATAAGTATGTATACATTATGAACATAATATGTACATTTGTTTATGTTGAGGTCAATGTGCACCTACATATGTACAAACAAATGTACATATGTGCAGAAACATTGTTAATTCATACCTGTGAATTTGTGTATTTATGCGTGTTGTCACTTGTTTCATTTTAAGCACATATTTGTTTTCTTAAGGTAAAGCTCACGAGCATTTGATCACAATTTACATTTATTTATAACAATTAACAACGATTGAGAATTGAAATATTTGGGAGCTAGCCCTCGTAACACAAGCAAACGGCAAAAACTTAATACAATATCGAATACAAACATGGACGAGCCTTAGGACAACTGTTCAACACTTGAGTTCTGCCGTCCTCCCAGATAAAAAAAGAATATATTTGCTCTGGTCGGCGTCTGCGCAGTGGCGTTCGCCTGTAACGGGTCGATTTTAACTGTAACGGGGCAGCAACGGCAAATGAATTGTGAATAACGTGCGATTTCAACCAACAGACGTTAAAAATGGGCGCCACAGCCTCGTGCAAAAAATCCGATAGCCTAAAATATCCTGAGCCTGATGATACGGCATACCGTAAATGCCAGGAATTAAAGGCAAGTTTGGCAAAGTAAATTTGCATAACCTTTAGCATTCAGAATGTTTCATGAATAAATCTTAACCAGATGGAACGCTGGATTCAGATGCACTACCAAATTAAGCAACGGGAACAAGCGCTGGCGATTGCCCGACAACGGGAGCTCTTCTACTGGCTAAGCGGCTTTTACATAAGTGCATTATACGGCTGTGCCACTTATTACCAGCGGGTTAAGCGAGCCTCAGCGTTGGCGCCACTGCTGCCTTTAACCTTCGTAATGGGATACTACACAGACTGGGCCTATGGCAGCAAGCTGCATCGCATTCAAGGTGATTTGCAATACATCAAAACAAAAATATATATTAGCTATCTTATAATTATTGATTTTAAGCCGAAGCAAACATGATAATGGATCATGAACAGGAGCTGCTGCATTGGCCAGGCGGACTGCCCACCGTCGCCAGCATTGACGAGGCCCGAGTGGAAATTGAGATGGAAAAGAAAATGCACCCTCACCACATCTAAATTACGAGATCAATACTTTAAAGCATTTTGCAGTCAAGTAAATGTGTAATAAAATGCTGATTACCATAGCACAATCGACCAACATTAATAACATTACGCATACATAGTAGTAAATACATACATTCATATGTAATACATACTTACTTGCACGGTTGCCAACTGTGACCGTTAAAAATAGCCTGATTTGAATAAGCAAATTTTGAAGAAATAATATAAAAATATGGTACTGTTCTTTAGAACTCTGTTATTTTTTTTCTACCTTCTTTCCATTCTAATTTAAATAAAATAACAGAATGCTAAAAAACAGTACCATATTTTTTATTATTTCTTTAAAATTTAACTATTCAAATCTAGCTATTTTTAACGGACTAATTTTGGCAACGCTGCTTACATGGGACATTTCCGGAGAAACGTCAAGTGCGGCCAAAAATTTCAAATTTATCGAAACTTCACATGTTGTGAAATATTTAAATTATTTATTTAAGCAATATAAGAAGAAATTCACTAGGATGAGCATACCGATTCAACATTGGATACATTTTACAGTTTGTCAAATAATTGTATGCAAACTGAAAAAAGTCAGTTAAATTCAGCTTAACTTAAAAACTTATTAACAATGTCACTTTTTTAATATTTTTTTGTACAGCTATATATCCTACTGTATTACTTATATATATAACAAAAAAAATAGCAGACATAATAGCTATACGAAAATAAAACAAGAAATTCAAACAATCGCAAATTTTAGGCTGCCAAGTAAATAGTTGCTTGCGAAATGCAAACACTGTTTGCAAAAATGGCTTAAAGTGCCTTCAGACGAGAATTTATCACCAACAGTTTTTTTTACCGTCGGTGAATGTTGCCATTCACACTATTCGCATCGGTGTTCACACCAAAATGCCATCGGTTTTTGTTTTCACGGTAGCTGGTCACACCCAACACACTTTTAGCTCGCGCACACTTTTTTTTTGCCGAAAAGCACAAAAAAATACCAAAAAAGTGAAGTTAACGTATTGATGTTACTGGCACGGTTTCACCGACGCAAAAAAACCGATGGAATAGAACGTGTTCTATTTCCATCGGTGAGCGTCGGTTTTTCACCGACACTTTAAAATTTTGTGTGTTTACACGACACCGACAGTTTTTTGACAAAAAGTGTCGGTTAAAAAATCCTCGTCTGAAAGCACTTTTAAGCTTGATAAGTTTGTATAAGAAACAAGAGGGCTCCACGCCCTGCTTGCTTCGCTCGCGGGTAGGTACGGCTACAGTCAAGTAAACTCAACCCTGTGCCCAGGGACTCCGATTGCCTAAGACGTACATATTACCAAGCCGATTGGCACGTCGTAGATTTGATGGCCATATAGAAATTTGCATTGAACTTTAGACTAATTTAATCGGATTTGACAAAAGATTATTTCCAATCTGTGAGTTTGGTTGAAACAACTCCAGAATCAACAAAAATCCCATACGAAATACATATATTTAACCGATTTGAACCGAATTTGGTCAGGATGTATAGGACCATCCCAAATGTATATTCTGTCAGATTGGTTGAGATCTCCCAAACAACAAAAACGTTTTTTGTACAAAAATTTGATTTTCGACTGATCGCTCTTATGGCAGCTATCGTATAGCTGAGGTCTGATACAAATTTTAAAATAAAACTTGATTTGCGGCTGGTATCCAGCAACCTACATACGAAATTTAAACTCTCTAGCTCTTATATTCTCTAAGATCGACGCGTTCAAACTGACGGGCGGACAGACAAGCACACATGGCTAAATCTACTCGTCTATTGATACTGATCAAGAATCATGCAGACAGCAATCCGTGCTAGTGACGAAACATCACGAAGGGTGCGAAAGGCGACTAGGAATATATACAGGAAGAATGGAAAATTTGTTATGACTGTCCGATCAGGTCGAGTTATATACCGATCGAAAGGTATAGTTTTAACTAAGAAAAGTGCATACTAAGGCTGAAACTCACCTGGTTCGTAAGATAAGCAGGTGCAAGTGACAGGGGCAAAATTTAAATGATTGGAGCAAATGAAGCCGTTGGAGCCTTTTGGTAACATTTTTATACCCTGGGGGTATATTAAGTTTGTTCAAAAGTATGTAACAGGCAGAAGGAAGCATCTCCGACCCCATAAAGTATATATATTCTTGATCAGCATCAACAGCCGAAACGATATAGCCATGTCCGTCTGTCCGTCGGTCCGTGTAAACGAAAGGATCTCAGAGATGGTAAGAGCTAGGACCACCAAATTTGGAATGAAGACTCCCTATAATGTCAGGCAGAACAAGTTTATGTTAAAATTTTGTCACGCCCACTGTGAGGGGCGTAATTCATAAAAAACTGACAGCACCTTTTATTTTGGCTTTTAAGTTATTTTTTTTTATATCAACGGATGTGGAATCATGCCCAGAAGCTAATCACCAACTTTCATCCCGATTGGGCCATAAATAGTGAAGATATTAACAATTTTGTCCGAGGTATTTTAATGGCAATTCTATAAATAGAATAGAATTAATGGTCAATTAATTCATTTAACATTCCCTCTGCAAGAATGTTTATCGAATTTGTCATGTTCAATCCAAGTTGCGGCGTGGTGTAAGTGATAAGTGCTCGGCAGGCGAAACGGGAGACCGAGGTTCGAGTCCCGGTTCTGTCGATGCAAATGATTTTTAATTATTATTTTTTTATTATTTTTATTTTCTTATTTTTATTTTCTTATTTTTAAAATTGGTTTAAATCACTTATCTTATTGTACATGTATGTAGCTGCCACAAAAACGATAGGTCGATATTTGAGGATAAGTACGAGAATTGCATGTGCATCTAATCTTCGGCATGCCGAAGCCTAGGCCCAGGGTATATTACTGTCGAGTGCACTCGACTGATCCGCTTGTTTAATTTGTTTCTATTTTAATCAAAATAGGACAGCGACAACAAAGTGTCGTAGCATCCAGAGCTTGAGAGTGCTGTTAGCTTTTGCGCTAAGTAATAAAAAGTAATTTTTGTTAGGTATGAAGAATGGAGGCCTATTCATACGCGTCAAATGATACCCCGGTCTTCACTATCCGAACACTGGTTCAAAAGATAATTAAAAATTTTAGTCAGTCTGTTTGTATCAAAGCGTTGAAATAACTAGCTTAAAATTGTGAATGAGGATCTTAACCCTATCAAAATAAACTAGAAACTTTTGTTCTAAGACTTTTTCGAAAAATCACGAGTTTAGCGGGAAATCGCTAAAGCCCACTTAAATTGTATAACCGCTATAGCCATAGTATCCAAGCGAAAGAAGCTACAGATATGTTCTATATGTCGTTGGGAACGGTAATTTGAAGGGCATACCTTTAAACATTTCATTTTCTAGAGTACATAGTGAAAAAAAACATTTTTTCCATACTATGGCGTCTTTAGAGAAAACAACGCTAACGTTGTTTTTTTTATTTTTTAATACTGTATTCTTATTCTTAAAAAAAATTATTGGTATTCGGCATATTGCGCAATAAGGTCCCGAGTCTTCTTACCTAATAAAAATAACTTTTTTTTGCGCAGTGACGAGTGCCAAACATTTTTTTAAGAATAAGTTATATGTTAAATTTAATAGCGTTCGTCACAAAGTTTTCGTCACTAGACTTTTACCTCGAAAAGAATTTTTTTATAAGTTAATATCATAAACAAATTTTATTTATCTAGTGCTTGTGCGTAAATAACGCTTTCACAGCACATCTTTGCACTGAATTGTACGGGATGAGCTCCCCAGTCGGAAAAAATGGGAACCCTGGATTAGTATGGGAGCCTCATAATTGTCTTCATTGTGTTCATTGCTTTTTTAAATTTGTTTTGAGACCTTAATGTTTTCAGTGCTCTTTTGGAGGTTGAGCGAAGTAAGACTTGAATTTTTTTTTTTTTTAAATTAAATTCTTATTTGTATCTCATGTGCTAGGTAGTATAGTTCCAAGATCGTTCAATTCGCTATAGTCAACGACGTTAGTAGGTGTTTTTTCTGAAGACGGTTAAATTTTATCAAAAGGTGTTTGTTCTTACTTAAAAGTCTTTGTAGTTTCAGAATATGTTGGGCGGTCAGGTAAATGATTTTTAGACCCCGTCCTTAAAAATAAGGACAGGGGTCTATTGGCTTTGTCACAAAAAAAAAATAAAAAATGTGCTTAACAGGCAGAAGGAGGTCTGGCAGACCCCATTATGTATATATTTTCTTGATCAGCATCAACATCTCCTAAAAAATTCTCCTAACTCGGGTGGTAGTTAGGATTTAAGAATTGACAGTTTGTTTTTGCTAATTAATTTTCAATAAATAAAAAAAAGTCGATTTCAGAGCCTATAGCTAGAGCTTCTAACTAGGTACGAAGGTTCCGGAATACCGGGCGCAGATTAATATAATATAGAACGATCACTCGAAAATAAAGTGCAGCGTGTATGTACTACTGTTTCCAAAAAATACCGGGAATTTGTTTATAAATCAAATAATCTTAATTTTCTCATCAATATCTATTTCATCGCTGCAATGCACTTATGCCAACGCTTTTCCAGTCATCGAATCACTTGTTAAAGTCGTTTTTCGGTATAGCTTTGAGCCCCTTCTTCGATGTGGTCTTTTGCGTTTGCTGAACAGCCAGAACTCAAACGGTGCCAAATCCGCCAAATAGTGTTTGCGGAATGATATTGATTTTATTTTTGTCAAAATGTGATATGAAAAACCAGTCGTCTCAGGCCCAAATGCTCTTTTAAAATGGTATTAAACGATCCATTTGAGATGCAAGTAGCTTCAGCAAGGCCTTAATTGAGCTTAATTGAGGCCGATTTTTGAGCACCCATTTCCTCACTTCTTTGACAGCGCTTTCATCCGTGGACATTGATGGCCGCCCATGCCTTTCATCGTCTTCGACACGTTCTCGACCGTCTATTAACATTTTATACCACTCTAATGTTCTTGTTTTTGATATGGCATTTTCGGCAAAGGCCGTAATTTAGTAGTATTTCCATTCCGGAAACAAAATTTGAGTGCCCTCGACTGTAGACGCTCCTTACCGCGAGCGAAGCGAGCAATGGGGCGAGCCCCCTTGTTATAGTCTTTAAGATGGACGCAATCGAGTCAGTCTGACTGTTGATACTGATAGACAATGTGAAAGGCAAACTATTTTTTTTTTATTTTAGAATATTTGTATATACAAATCACATTCAACTTGTTTCTTTGAAATCCAGATTTCTTATAGTAGTAACCTGTTGAAACAAACTTTCTTATGTATTTTTATTAAACTAATTTTGAAAAATCTATGCCATAAATGAATAGACAAAAGTCACAGCTTAGAATATATGCAATAGTATTATTATGTAAAAGGCTCTTCCCTTTAACGCTAGTAAGAGCTTAGGTTCAAGAAAATTTCTCGGTATATCAAACACTTTAAATCTGGTTCCACGCTTAACCAGGCTTTTTTAAATCATATTGCTTATGCATACGTTGTTTTTTTTTTGTTTTTTGTTTTTTTGTTATCCAGTGCCAGTGCCAGTATTCAAATCAGAGTTGAGCCCGAGTTCGACCGAAGTTTAAGTAGTTGTTGTTCTTTGGTTCGGCCCTCCCGTGAAGCGTGTTGTGCTGTGATATTATATGGCATATGCATATGTATATTTGCCTCTAAATATCTTATTTATATCGTGTATCGTGAAGCAACCAAGCGGCACAGCCAGAACCGATAAAAGCACTGAGAGATCAGCCAAGTAGTTCAGTGTTGCTTTAGCTAAGAATTTGCAGCGGTCTTATCAATTGAATTTAACTGTGTTTCTCAATATCGCAAAAGGCAACAGATTGGATTTCTAATGCTAGTCTGGAATGAAAAACAGGATAGCAATTTTACTTTCATTTGAGTTGCGTACATAGGAAACTTTAAAGAGCTGACACCCGTTCCATTGGATTTCGGATTTTTCGGATTTTTTTTTTTTTTTTCTTGTGAGCATACATTATTTTTGTCTGCCTTGTGATAATGCCCAGCAGCATTGCAAACGAAGGCTACGAGTATCAGAGCAACATCACCAGCCGTAATATTCCCAGTGGCTCCACGGTAGTCCCGAACGATGTCGATGCCGTGGACAAATCAGGCAGCCAACTTGAGCTGTTGTCGCAGTCACTTGCCCCGGTTGCCATCAGCCGTCGAGCTGGCTGGAAGGTGAAGGGTTCCGCCTTGTCCCTCAACACGCATAATCGCATCCGCAATATTGTTGAGGCGCTGAAAATTAAGCCGAACCCACTTAAGCCCATGATACCGCTGTCCATAGGTGCGTAACTTGCTGAAAAAGTATATTATATATCATCCAGATTTTAAAACTCATAAGAGCTTTTAGTAGTATCCATTAAAAATTGCCAGAAAAAAAAAAAAAAGTGTGTAATAGTTTTGTGAAATGTGTGAACCAGGCAGAAGGGGGCGTGGCAGACCCCATAAAGTATACATATAGTATATTTATATTCATTATCAGTATCAATAGCCGAGACTGTGGACTGAAAAATTGTCATGTAGTTCCTGGATACCAGACGCAGATAGGAACAATCGGTCGAAAACCGAGCACTAGTACGAAAAACTATTTTAATTTCTGAGATATCTTAACAAATTTGACATTTGGCTTATACATCCTGACCTTATATGGTTTAAATTCGGTCCACTATATCACATAGATGCCATAGGATCAATAACTATTTAATTAAGGTTTAGTATGAGGAATATTTTCTCTGGAGATTATTAGAAATATTTGCGATTCTTAGATAGAAAAATATGCGATACACAGTGATGTAAATTACTTATAAAACATCCATGGCTCGAATTTCTAGAAGTTAATGTTTATATCAAAAGTAAAATGATGAGATTCAACTAAAACTTTTAAATATTCTATAAGATCTAATGCAAATATATTCGTGTGCATATTCACTTCAATCCCGCCCGACCTCAGTTGACTGGGTTTTGGAATCCTTTAGAAACCATTCTTCAATCATTTGGAAACTTGCATGTCTTTTAAAGACACATAAAATGCCAAAACTTGTTTACTTAAATTCGCGATTTCTTTTCTTTTCACGCCGCTGCAAAAACAAAAAAAAACCTATAAAAGCGAAAAGTAGCGTAAAAAATAAGTTGTTTTTTTTATGGCGCTAGGATAAGTCAATAAATCGAATTAAATGAAATTGAAGCGAATGTTAAATACACCTGTATGATGAGATCTTATTAGGACTACTGCTTTTACATGTCGATTTCTCAAAAGAAACAAAACATCATGTTAATATGCATTTGTGAGAAGCCTCAAATTTTTCGAGTTTGTATTTAATATATTCAATTTTGCTAAATGGGGAACGAGAATATATATAAAATAATAGAATACTAGGTCTGGACATTTGTTACATATTTGTTATTGTTTTTGTCGCGCACGTTTTCGATGCATTTGCATAAAATGTAGTTTCACCTGTTTTGAGAAGCGAGAAACAAGATCAATAATCGAAAAGATTAGAATCGAGCTGGTATAATAGTCGCTTTGCTTATCATAACCGACCGGCCACCATCCAGCAACCACAACCGCAAGGGACTAAGCTATAGGCGGAAACTTAAGCGAATGCGTTAAACGAGTTTAAGACTATATAAAAAAAGAATATGTATTTGATGATACGTAAATATGTTTATATGTGAGAAATTTAAATGATTCTTATTGATCTATTTTCTCTTTGCACGCATAATTTCTTGTTTTAAATTGAATACCTTGGCTTGACTCTATTACAGGTGATCCGACTATATTTGGAAACCTGAAGGCTGCCGATGAGACGATGAAGGCGGTACTGCGTGCAGTGGAGAGTGGCAAGTTTAATGGCTATGCTCATACGCAGGGCCATGAGGCTTCGAGAGTGGCGGTGGCCAAATATAGTTCACATCAACGCATCGATGGGGTGATAAATCCGAATGATATCATACTTTGCAGCGGCTGCTCTTCGGCGTTAGAGTATTGCATTTTGGCGCTGGCGGAAGGCGGTCAAAACGTCTTGGTACCGCGGCCTGGCTTCTGTTTGTATCATACGCTTACAGAGGGCTTAGGTATTGAAGTACGTTACTATGACCTGTTGCCCGAGCAACAGTGGCGTGCCGATCTCGAGCAGTTGGAGAGTCTTATCGATGAAAACACAGCCGCACTGTTGATCAACAATCCGAGTAATCCTTGTGGCAGCGTCTTCGATGAAGGGCATCTGCTGCAACTCGTGGATATCTGTGAGCGTCATTACCTACCTATTATTGCCGACGAGGTGAGTGTCAGTCAGTTGCTTAATAAAATACCTTAGCTAATTTTGTTTGTTTTTAGATCTATGAGCACTTTGTATTCCCAGGATCGCGCCATGTGGCGGTCAGTAGTCTGGCACGCGAGGTGCCTGTGCTCTCCTGCGGTGGACTGACCAAACGCTTTTTGGTGCCAGGCTGGCGAATGGGCTGGATCATCGTTCATGATCAGCATAAGCGCTGGGAAGTGCATTAACGGGCTTAAAGAATATGTGTGGTCGGATCCTAGGCTCTAATACTATCATCCAAGGTGCTCTTCCTGATATACTATCCAAGACTCCGCAGAGCTACTTTGACGGAGTGATTGGAGTGCTCTACGTGAGTAACATATTTATAAGGTGTATGCAACAATTTATTAACAATTAATTATTTTTTTACAGTCCAACGCCCAATTGGCATATAAATTATTAAAAAAAGTGCGCGGGTTGAACCCAATCATGCCCAGCGGAGCCATGTACATGATGATTGGCGTTCGCATAGAGTGTTTTCCTGATTTCAAGGACGATACACATTTCGTTCAGGAGCTGGTTAATAAGCAGAGTGTCTTCTGTTTGCCCGGCAGCTGTTTTGAATACTCGGGCTATGTGCGCATTGTTCTTACAGTACCGGCTACTATGATTGAAGAAGCCTGTATTCGCATCGCCGAGTTTTGCGATACGTACTACAAAAAGGACACACAGGCGCACATCAAGCACATCCTATTGGATGATAAAAATGTGTAGTATGATTCATATGTAGTATGATACATATGTACATACATGTAGTATATGTATATGCACTTGGCATGAACTCACATTGGTATCATTACAGAAACTGGTCGCATAATATTGTAAAATGCTCTGGGCAAATAATGCATAAATAATGCAATCAACTATCAAACTTAGCTGCAGCTTAGCTGGCACTAAAGTATGGTGGAAAATGTTTAATTATGTTAAATATAAATAGAAATAAAATTGTTAACATTTAAGTCAAGAAAACTATAATTATTGTTTCTATTTCCACTCTACCATTGAAATAGACGTTTGTCAGATTTTATTGCGTTGCTCCTTTGCTGAGGGTGAAAAATTCTTAGAACAATTCTAAGAGTAACTGCAAAAAAATTTTTTCTAAAATATTTTTGCTGGTATTTTTTAAAATTTTATGAAAATCCTAAAAATGACAATTTTAACCCATTTTTCCTCATTTTCATGCAAAAAGTGCCTTTTTTCAGTTTTCAAAAAATTATAAAAAATACTAGCAAAAATATTTTTGAAAAATTTTTTTTCCAGTTACTCTTAGAATTGTTCTAAGAATTTTTTTGCATTAAAATATTTTTTGGAAAAAATCGAGGAAAAAAGTTGAAAAAGTAGCCTTTTGCAAAAATTCAAAATACTCCATGGGTACTCAATGGGTTAAGGAAATTTTTGCATCATTCGAACGAAAACTAAATGACCTTTCCAAATATATATAAGAAGCTATTACTTTCTTATTTTGAGTCAAAATATTACATTTTTAAGGCTTTGCAAACAATTACTTGACAAACTGTATGTAGTACAGATTATGTACATAGCAGTTTTTGGTCGCTCGAAATGTTTGATGCTTTGATGTCCGGGCTTACAAACTTCAGTGTGACAGCATAATACCAAAAAACACTAAAAAGTTCAAATATTGTTGGTGTTAGCTGCTGTGGCCACACTGTTGCGTCAGCTCTGCACAACAAACATTTTTTTTTTTTTTTTTTTTTTTAAATGACGGGAAGTATGTATATATTTTTGCGTTTCATTCCGAAGAACTTAAAAACACATGTTTGACTACATTGACGGGGGGAATCGAACCCAGCTTTTTCAAACTGGAAGTTCTACTTATGTGACAGGTCGGCGACTCTAATCACTGAGCTACCAGACCACACACAACAAACATTGATAACAAAAAAGAGAAAATCTATCAAATGGACAGGATAAGAGCAGTAGCAGCGACTTAAGCCTAGTACCGACGTGAGAAAAAAGGCCTAGCGTAAGGTCAAACTCCATATAAAAAAAACGCTGGCGTAAGGTGAATAAGAAGAAGACGACATTTATCTCCGCTTGTCGGTCCGCACGTCAACTAAACTGAAACTAAAAACGGAGTTGCCAGATAAGGAACGGGCGTTATCCAGCACTGTTTGAAACAGCTGTCAAGCACAGCGAAACATCGATTTGTTTAGAGTTTTGCTATCTATCTATCTCACTCTCTCACAATACTCAAAAGATATGGCCTGGAAATTAACAAAAAACAGCAGATTGGTTCTTTTCGAAACAGCAGACAAAATTCTGCTGATTAAAGAGGTGGAAAAGAGGCCAATATTTGTATTTTTTCATTAATTTAGAGGGAGAATCCACGTAAAAAGTTCTAAGGCGATAGGTGCACCCAAAACCCGCTGTGCTTGCGTGCCATCGCATATTTCTCCTCTATTATCATTAATATACAGTTTTCATTGTTTATTCTCTCCTCTTTTTATGCAAATCAGTTCTGCATGTTCATATTTAAAATAAACCGCTGTGGACGCATAGAGTTACCACTCAACTTTTTGTTATTTTTTCGTGTTGATTTGGCAACTCTGACTTTACGCTCGTCGACAGCTAAATATTGAGCATTTTCCGCCGCTAAAAATTTATCTCACGTCGGTACTAGGCTTTATACCCTAATTTTTAAATTAAAAATTATTGATTATAAAAATCCAATCAAAAAGTTTTTTTTTCGGTCAAATCCCACAATATAGACCTCTGTTGCACCTCTTCAATCAGTCTACTTCGCTCGTTGTGTTTAAAGATCTCAAATCGGCTTTCATTTTTCTGCTTGTTGGTCGTCATTTCTGTTCAAAAAGATTTCGACTAGTCGAAACACTGAGTCAATCGATGTTTTGAAAGGTATAAAGCCTAGTACCGACGTGAGATAAAAGGCCTAGCGTATGTCAAACTCCATATAAAAAAAACGCTAGCGTAAAGTGAAAAATGAGAAGCGAAATTTATCTCCGCTTGTCGGTCCGGACGTCAACTAAACTGAAACTAAAAACGGAGTTGCCAGATACGGAACGGGCGTTATCCAGCACTGTTTGCATTTAGCTGACGGGCCCAGCGAAACATCGAACTGTTTAGAGTTTCGCTATCTATCTATCTCACTCTCTCACAATAACTCAAAAGAAATGGCCGGGAAATTAACAAAAAACAGCAGATTGACTCTTTTTGAAATAGCAGACAAAATTCTGCTGATTAACAAGGTGGAAAAGAGTCCAATATTTGTATTTTTTCATTAATTTAGAGGGAGAATCCACGTAAAAAGTTCTAAGGCGATGGGTGCACCCAAAACCCGCTGTGCTTGCGTGCCATCGCATATTTCTCCTCTATTAACATTAATATACAGTTTTCATTGTTTATTCTCTCCTCTTTTTATGCAAATCAGTTCTACATGTTCATATTTAAAATAAACCGCTGTTGACGCATAGAGTTACCCCTCAACTTTTTGTTATTTTTTCGTGTTGCTTTGGCAACTCTGGCTTTACGCTCGTCGACAGCTAAATATTGAGCATTTTCCGCCGCTAAAAATTTATCTCACGTCGGTACTAGGCTTAACAAACAGCTACCAGCTGTTTACCAAACAGTGCTGTAAAACGCCCGAACATTTTTTGAGCTGCCCGTATTTAGGTACAGCGTACATGGGTTTAGAAATAGCCTTACAAAATAATTTCGAGCCAGTTTGCATCCCGTCAGGAAGAACCGAAGATCCGACTACTGGCATAACTTAGATAACTTAGACCTGTGGTATTCTGAATCAGAAAAATTGGGCTCGAGACGGATTACAAATGCGCTGTTGCCAATTTTTACTTTTTACTTTCACGCACACTAGGAAGCGTGCGCAAGTACATAATTCGACAAACACACAGAAACGATAATGAGCGAGAGCGTGACACACAGCGTGCTCATCGCTATGATGTCTATCCAAGACTAAATATTTTTCGTCGTTGTTTGTGTGCGTTCTCTCTCTCTCTCTCTCTCCTTCTGGGGTTTAATTGTAAAGAGCGTTTGGCTTTTCCAAAAGCTCTGGATTCGCAATTTATACAAAACAAATGATATCACAAAAATACTTGTTTGACCACCTCCATGTATAATAAGCTTTATATACAGAGTTATGCATCGATTGAATGGGATAGTCGAAACACCGAGTCAATCGATGTTTTGAAAGGTCAAAATAAAACCGCCAGCTGTTTACCAAACAGTGCTGTAAAACGCCAGTAAATTTTCTGAGCACACCAAATTTAAGTACTGGATACAATGGTTTAAAAATAACCTCACAAAATAATTTCCAGCTTGCAGCCCTATTTTTATATGGAGTTGATACTTTTCGAACTGGATTTTCAGCTACTTGATACTTTGCTTATGTCAACTATTTGATACAAACAAACAAGCACACAAACTGATTCTTCATCTCATATTCCGAAAGCAACTTAAAATTTCGAAATGTATTATCGTTTGATTCAGCGGTCGGATTTTAATGATCGAGGTGTCCTTCGACGCGTATTTTTGATAAGAAAATAAACAAATTCAAAAGGCTTCAACGGCTCCATTTACACCCCTCCCTTAAATTTTGGCCCTCCCACTTAGACCTGCTTATCTTACGAACGAGGTGAGTTTCTAAAAGTTTTGCACTTTTCTTAATTAAAACTATACCTTTCGATCGGTATATAACTCGACCTAGTTGGACAGTAATTTTCCATTTTTCCTGTATATATTGCTTGTAGCCTTTCGCAGCTTTCGTCACTAGCGCGGACTGCCGACTACAGTGATAATTATGATATATATAAAGTATCGATTAGTAATGTCAAGTTCACAGCATGATTTATATGAAGTATCGAAGTGTACTGAAATCGATAAATACTGATATCGACATATTATGGAAAGAAAATCGACTCTCACAGACGCACAGAAAGTTTAGAAGAATGAAAAGTTTTGATTCTTTTAATTGTAAAAATTAAGGTCCCCATTTTTCTCACCTAATAAATTTGAAGTTTAGTGGCATGAAAATGGCCGCGTTCGAATCAACCAGTAATCATGTATCACTTATCAAAAAATTGTATACAATATATAATAAACGCTTTGATGTAATTTTAGGGCAAAATCAAAGTTCTCATTTCTGTTATTGTCAAAGCTGTAAATATTTATGTATTAAAAAAAAAATTAAAACAATTTGGTGCCAAACGATTAATAAAATGGAAATCAACATAGCAAAAGACCAGATTTAATATAATAGATGAAATGTTGAATAACTTAATAATTAAGACAATATTGTATGTGCATTTAATATTTCATAATAGAAAGTTCATAGTACTTTTCCTAACCATTCCCCTCTAGAATACGCAAATTCCAACGAGTTCTTCGATTTGATGAAAATCAACCTTTAGTATGAAAAATGGTGTTATTTATTAAATTTCTAAAATTATTAAAAAAAAAAAACAACAAAACGGAATCTCCTCCCCCTGCTCGCTTTCTCGTCTATCATTGGATCTTTTCGTTAACGGTAAGGTGCGGATACTGGGCGCAAATCAAGTATGTTTTTAAATCTGTATCGGACTATATCAAATACCTGCCATGCATAGGATCAGTCAAAAGTCAAGCTTTAGTAAAAATGTTTTTTTTGTTATTCAAATCTTAACCAAACCCCAAGATTGTAAATTGTCTACTATCTTATAAGCCCTGGCCAACTTGGGTACTAATTGGTCCACAATATCATATAGCGGTTTTATGAAGGATCCGTGACAAATTAAGATTTAGTACTTCTTCTTTGTTTTCTTAGATATCTCAACCTATACGACAGAATATTCATCTAGGGTAGTCTTAAACATCCTCTCAAATTTGATGAAATCGGTTGTTGTTTTTGGAGATTTCTCAACCAATATTAAAGATTCGGTTTTTTCATTAGACCTATGCATATTGACCAAATTTCCTGAAATAGGTTCACTTTAAAATATAGCTGTCATAGAATCGATTGATCGAAATAAAGATTTAGTTTTGAAATTTTTGTTGCCTAGGGAGATATCCCAATCTGCAATATTGGTTAAAATATCTGCAAAAACGACAAAAGCTTTCATACTAAATCTGAATATTTAACTAATAGTTCCTCTAGCTGAGCTTTGATGTAAGAGCTTTATGCGCTCCGAAGCTACAGTGCGCAACTGCATGAGTAGGTGATTGTATATTTTAGAGCTTTCAGCTCCTCTTCCATCTATAGTGTACTGCGCGCCTTATTGCCATAAATATTACATCGATCTGTAAAGCAAGCCAATCTGGCGAAATACATGTGTTTGTATGTATTTAATAAAAAGTCAACAATAATTTAAAGATAAGGAGTAGTAACAAAAACATTATAATTATGTGTATTCCTGGCAGTCGCCCTAGTCAACAAGCTTATAAAAAAGTCGGCGAGGGCGGTCAAGAGATAATATGTCGGTGATGAGACGCGTCAACGCGGAATAACAACAGCAGCAACAATATGAAAATTTATTCATTTTATGAAAACAGCTGCTCATGTACAAAGGTGCTCCCAATTTTGGGTTCTAGCTCCGGTCCGGGTTTCTCTCAAAGTTTTCCGCTCTCTCTTTATTTTGCACTCTATGTAGTTACGCTGCGCAGCGCAGGCAGCACCAGCATAGGAAAATCCATTTTCCATATTTTTTAGTCGCGGACACAGGTTCAGCGTGTCGATTGCGGCGGACGTCCTTGTCGTGCGAGCGTCGTTTACTCAGTCCGTTGGCTTGCTTAAAAAACACCACCAAATCGTACAATACAACATTTTTATCACCTATTCTCTCAAAAGCTGAAATTTCCTATAAATTATATACTCAATTGTATCAATATAAATAATACATATTGCGAAGAAAAACAAGTTCGTGAAATTGTTCTTTTTTATGTGAAATATTTGTTATTTACAAAAGTATAGTTCTGTACAATAGTGCATACTGCTGTGTATAAAATATTGCTAAGAGAAAATATTCCAATGTCAATTCAAAGAGTAAAATTAAGGAATCCAAGCGAGTTTTAGCAAGGTAATAAAAAAAGTTCTACCGACATCCGACATACAAAACTTTTTGTCCCGTGATGTGTACGTGTCTGTGTGTGTGTGTGTGTGCGTGCGTGAGCGTGCGTGTGTGTGTGTGTGCGCAATTATTGTGAGCAAATTTGTTGCTATACATTTAATGCATAACTATTTAGACGGTTTTTTTTGTTGGCCTTTTGACATGTACCTTTGATTTGTATGTATATGTACATGTCTATGTGGTACATACACATAAGTATATGCATTAACGTGTATTATGTATGTACGTATGTACATACATAGTATAATTAATTAATTGAGCCACCAAAGATGTTGTTGCTTTGTATATTTGTGCTATATGTACATATCTGTATATGTATATGCATATGTATATGTATGTGTATATGTATATGTATATGTATATGTATATGTATATGTATATGTATATGTATATGTATATGTATATGTATATGTATATGTATATGTATATGTATATGTATATGTATATGTATATGTATATGTATATGTATATGTATATGTATATGTATATGTATATGTATATGTATATGTATATGTATATGTATATGTATATGTATATGTATATGTATATGTATATGTATATGTATATGTATATGTATATGTATATGTATATGTATATGTATATGTATATGTATATGTATATGTATATGTATATGTATATGTATATGTATATGTATATGTATATGTATATGTACATATATGTATATGTATATGTATATGTATATGTATATGTATATGTATATGTATATGTATATGTATATGTATATGTATATGTATATGTATATGTATATGTATATGTATATGTATATGTATATGTATTATGATTATGAGATCAGTTATTAGCATAGAATCGAGATAAAGGAGGCTCCGCCCTCTGCTCGCTTCGCTTATCTACGCCTGAGTTTGGTTGAGATATCCCAACAAACTCAGATAATCACTTGATTTTCGACTGATCGTTCCTGTGTGCTCCTATGGCATACCTGCCAGGCCTGAAGGGGGCGTGGCATCGAAATTGGCAATGAACTTGATTTGCCTATGAAAGTCAGGATCCTACATTCCCAATTTGAGGTCTGTAGCTCTTATAGTCTCAGCTCGACTCGTTCGTACCGATTTGGACAGGACCTACGGCCGCTTTATGATATAGTGCTCCAATTTGAATCCGAATACAAACTTGACAAGCGTCTGGCATCCAGGATTCTACATACCAAATTTGAAGTATCTAGCTCTTTTAGTCTAGACGGACAGAGCGAAATCGACTAATCGATTTCGGGTGTACGAATAAATGTTGGGTTGAGTGTATATGTATGATATGTATGACTATGTAAATGTATTTATGTTATTGCTCTTTATGCTAGTGCTTGTCGAACAACAAGGTCGGCACTCACAACTATAAACGTAAACTAAATGTATCTACACAGCTTAGTAATTATTTACATAAGCAGTTTTTGTATGTACTACTCAAAACAGTGGCGTCCAAAATTTGTATTTCCCTACACATGTGATAGATTGTACCAAATTTTAGGTATTAGAACATATTTAAAACAGAAATCGTTAGACTAAATTTCCCTAAAATCGCCAAAAAGTAAGAGAAACAACCTTATTTCACCTGTAGTCTTTTACACTTGCATTAGGAACAAAAAAGTTAAAAGGTGTGCCTAACATCCCTTCAAAATACATTTTTAATCATATCTCTGTATTTTCTGTGCGGTGTGTCAATTTTAGCGGTTTTCAGCGATTTCCTGCTAAACCAGCAGTTTTTTCAAATAGTCGTAGAGAAAATGTCTCTAGATTATCGATAGGGAGTAGATTCACATCCAAAATTCTGAGCTACCTCAACGCTTTGACACAATCAAAAAGAGACAGAAAAACTGACTTTTCATTTCATTTTGTAAAGACCAATAATAATGTAAAATTTAATTATCCTTCCAGCTAGATGTCAGATTTTCATGATCGAGGCGCCATTCGACGTTTATTTTTGATAAGAATAATTTACATTAAAAATATTATACCAAAAAGCTCCAATGGCGCCATCCGCAGCAATCATTTTAATTATGCCCCTACCACTCTTAGGATGCACATTGTTAGTTAAAGCTATTTATCCCTATGGATCGGTATTACAATCGCTCTTATCGGATAAATACGTATGTGTATCGATTAAACTGAAAATTGAAGCCTATTCCAGTCTGTATTATTGCGGTAATTTTCGAAACTTTATGAGCTTAAGATGGTAAAGAGGCTTTTGGCAATTTTGGCTACGCACCTTTCGTTCGTATTTCAAAAAGTACCATAACATCTTATGCAATCTAGTCTGTCAGCCTTGAAACTATGTATTACTGCGGACGGCAGTCCGCGCTAGTGACGAAAGCAGCACGAAGAGTGCGAAAGGCGACTAGCAATATATACAGGAAAATTGGAAAATTTGCTATGCTATAACATACACTGGAAATAAAAAGAAGTGGGAAAGGCTATAGTCGAGCTCCCGACTATAGGATACCCCTTCTTATTTAAAAAAATTTAAAATATTTTTATTGCATGCTTTTAGGCACTTATGGTTGGCCGATCTTGTAGCGATTAAGTAGGTTTAAAACTTATAATAATTACCAAATTAATTGCCAAAAAATACTAAAAACTTCTAAAAGCTCTGCGTGTGGTGGGATTTTGCGATTTGCGGAGGCAAGAAGGGGCGTGGCAAAAATTTGAAGTAAACTTGACCTGCGTGGGTCTGTGTGCCAAATTTGGTTGCTATAGCCCTTACAGTCCCTGAGATCTAGGCGCTCAGACAGACGAAAAGACACGGCTTAATGCTTCCTTCTCCTTGTTACATAAATTTCAACGAATCACTGCGGGCGACAGTCCGCGCTAGTGACGTTAGCAGCACGAAGAGTGAGAAAGGCGAAGAATTCTATTTGGTTAAAGCAAAGCAATCAAATGATATAAAACTTAACAAAAAAATGAAGTCTCTAACATCATTGGTTAAGGAGGAGGCGTCGATAGAAAATACACTTAGGGATCGTGGATTCTATCTTAGTTATATTTTTCACTGAATTTATTTAAAACAATGAATATTCAAAACTCATACACTATCGCGTGGTCTTGTGCCCAACCATTTATGTAGATAGTCTATTTGCACACACATATAACAATTAAACAAATCCCTTGCAAAACGCTGCACTATATTTTCGACTAATTTCTCCTTTGGCAGCTACAATATATATTTGATCAAAATTTGAAAACAAACCTGAAATGCACCCGGTATCCAGGAACCTATATACCAAATTTGAAATCTGCAGCTCTAATAATATCTAAGATTGACGCGTTCATACAGGCGGACGGACAGATAAACGGTTTTGCCTAAATCGACTCGGCTGTTGATACTGATCAAGAATATATGTACTCTTTGGGGTCTGCCACGCCTCCTTCTGCCTGTCACATACATTTAACAAAACCATTATACACTTTTTTGCCCATGTTCAATAGGCACTGTGTATAAAAAGAAGGATTGTATATGCAATCATTGATTAGTACCATTACATCACGAATCATAATGAATCATGTGAAAAATCGTGAGGAAAGCATTAATAATGATATAAAAGTAATTGGAAAAGAAAAGCTTCTGTCACTAAAAATGTATGTGTCCACTAGAATGGAAAGAGTAATTTTTGGTATCAATTTGACAATGATTTACTCCACCACGCTTAAATCTGAGATCATTTTGAAAACCGTTGAAATTTCTCAGCGGTTTCAGTCTAATACAAAAAGTAAAAAATTATGGAGATCATAAGGGAGGTAAGAATAAAATTATAGACAATGTAAATTTACTTTTCTACAATATTCAAAACTAAATACATATTTAGCTTGACATCTGACAATGGGAAAAACATGATCAGGGTCACGGAGTTTTTAAATGATTATGGCCAGAAGATGCCATGGCCATGCGATGAAAGTGGCGATGATTTAATGGAAAATGCTGCGCATGCGCTTTAATTGTGAGTGTGTGACGTAACTGTGGAAATCTTGGCGTACTGGAAAACATAGGTAAGATAAGGGTTTTCGATTTATCGTTAAATGTCAGTACACACATAATATTCGAATTTGGGCAGACATACCTTGATTGATCAAAATGTAAACATACCAACACTAGATGAAGCTCAACCTGCAGTTTGTTAGTAAACTTATTAGAACAAGTAGAATTGACTTGGGCTGGGTCAAATTATTGTACATGTTGATGATTTTAAGGACCCATATGAAGCCACCCCAAAAATGCAAAAGGAGAAGCTGCTATTTATTAATTTAATAATATAATGGATGGAGTTGAAGCAAAAGTGCAAAAAGGACTAAATCATTTGGTAAAATATTAATAGCTCAGCTTAAAATGAGGGAATGTAAGTAGCTCGAAAATAAAGCATTGCTTTCGGCAGTTTGCCTGAACCCGCGCATCAATTTTATTTTAAGTGATCACCAAAATATGCTGGGGAAGTTAAAATTATTATGTTAATATAGTAATCATATGGCTGGAAATTGTTTGTATTTTTGTGTGCTTTTAATAAAACTGTTCATTGCAAAAATTACTAAATTAAGTTTCTTTATATATTGAGTTAGGGAAGCTATAATAATGCTTGCACGTTTATTTTTAGGATGAATGTGACGTCAAACTCTAAAGCAGAAGCTACTCCTCCAAAAGAAGATATATAAGTAGTACCAGTGCTTCGCTATATTATCATATTTGGATGACATACAGCCGCTTCACAAAATCCAAAATAAGCCAGCATCGGACAAATTAAAAAAATAAAATATTTCAATACAAACATTCCAACGAGGCTAATGATGTTTGCCATTAATTTACGACATAAATAAATTGTAATCTTCAATGAAGCTTAAGTCACCATTGTGGGTGTCAGTCAAAAGATCTGAGAAACCAAGCTCATACAGCTTTCTTTAGTGCCTATATTGAAAATAAAAAGACCTTAAAATAAGTTAAAAATTCAATACTTTAATTTTCATTCCTCTTCATCACATCACTGTGGACGGTAGTCCGCGCTAGTGACGAAAGCAGCACGAAGGGTGCGAAAGGCAACTAGCAATAAATACAGGACGAATGGAAAATTCCCTTCGACTGTCAGATCGGATCGAGTTATATGTATACCGATCGAAATGTGGTTTACGTGGGAGGGTCAAAATTTAAATGATTGCTGCGAATGAGACCGTTATAGTCTTTTGATTAATTTTTGAATTTTAAATTATTCTTATAAAAAAAACGCGGCGAACAATACCTTGATCATCTTTATCCGACGACTGCTTAAAAGAACAATAAAATTTGCTTATTTTAATGGACTTCTTCTTCTTCTCAATTGACAAAAATACATACATATACATATATATATAGATATACATTCATTAGGGTGTCCCTTATTTTTTCAAAGTCATTATTTTAAAACGCATACGGGCTACTTAGTTCTGCTCATTTGGTCCTAAAGCACTCGGAAATAAATTTTTAACTCAATCGGAGTATGATAACTCGTGCCGACTTGGATCGGAAAATTTTAAAATTATTTGGGACAAAAAATCAAATTTTTTTTTAATTTTTTGTTTATTTTTATTTGTTCCTAAAGTACTCGAAAATCAATTTTCACCTTAATCGGAGTACGATAACACATTCAAACTTGCATCGAAACATGGAAAAACATCGAATAATGTATAATCAGTTTTAAAACACTGTTTTTTTATGTTTCGATGCAAGTTTGAATGTGTTATCGTAAAAAGTTTTGAAAATTTACTTTTACTTAAATTCGAAATTTTCATAGGTAATTGGGTTAAGGAAAGTTTTATATCATTCAAATGGAATTTAAATGACCTTTCCATTGATGCCAATATGTTAACGAAAAGGGAACAAATAAGTTCCCAAATCTCAAAATGCTTGCTGTGCCAATAAATATGTTCGCCAGTGTACAAATTAGAATTTGCAAAGGCCAGTAACGAAACCTCGTTACATGAATGCCCTAATTATTTTATTTCTACTAAAATTAATTTTTTTTGCACTTTAAGTACAAGGTTACTCGAGCGATAAACAGTTTGCTTTGCTTTAAATTTTTGAACTTTGATAAATCGTTTTCATCTTTTATTTACAGCAACGGCACTATGGAATTGGGGCAACTCTACAAAGATTTTTAATATTGTTAAGATAGCCGAGTCAAACACATGTATTGATAAAAACCTAAATAATATCCAAAAGATGAAACAACGAGCCACAGAAACATATTGACTAAAATTAAGGCCTATGATTAATCATCCCTAGTAAAAAAGAGTATATTGTAGAGGCTATACCACGTTTTGGACATCGAACAACTTTAAAGGAACAGTCTATTTCTAGCTAGCGGCAATGGAGCCGCCCGGCGGTCTGCCACCTGACGGAGATCGACAGTATGTTCTGTGTAATCAAGCCCCACATATTGACGTTGCTGCTCCCTCGACTTTGACAGAGCAGGTTCAAAAGCCGCAACAGCAACATGACAAGCCAACTAATTTGAGCTTGCAGCCACTCATCGCGTTACAGGCGTCAGCACAAGTGATTTCCCCCACACAAGTTAACAACAATCTAAAGACATTGGAAACAGTTACCAGCAGTGGCAGTAAGAGTAATGCTACCTGTAGAAGTATTCCCACATTGGCCTCCTCCGTCACTGCCATATCTGCAACTACCCATGCAGCAACGGCTTTCAGTGGCAGCTCAGTAGGTCATCACCATCCACATCATCACCTCCAGCAAGTGCCAGCTGGTTTAGTGGCAACAGCTTCACATCAAGTAGCCCCTACGTGTGGCTCGGGCTCATACAGTAGTAGTACACCGTTTAGTTCAACTCCACTGCCACAGGCGCAACCGATTGAAAAGCTGTCACGTCCAATGGCCTTCGATAAGGTAAGTAATTATATATTCTTTTTTTTTTTTTGAATTGAATTTTATTTCGATTTCAAAATGAGTTTAAAATGCATGCTGCTTACGATGGGTTTCCATACATAGAGTAAGAGTCACGATCGAGTATAATTATTAGAAAATCATTAGCAGTGAACAACCAGAGCATAGGACGAGATTATGCGGTATTTAATGATCAAGCGATTCTGGCAATCATTTTATAGCCCGATTTTTCATATCCAAATAATTATGATTATCGACTTTTGTCTAGACTGTTTACCACGTTACGAAAAGATAACAAGCAAGTAATCGGTTTGACAATTCACAATTCTTATTAATCACGGGCACAAGAGCATATGCTTCCGAAAGAAAATGTAATATTCATTTTTTTAAGCCACTTATATAAAAAATTTGAAGCCGATTATGTGGTCTTAGAAAGTTTGAGAGTTGTGTATGAAGTCACGTAAAATTCGTGTGCAATTCCGAAGATCTTACGAAGAGGCAGCATAAAGTTATCTTATAAAAAAGCCTCTTTGCGAGGTAAAAGTCTAGTGACGAAAACATTTTCATGCCCCAAAATTTCTGATATCCAATTTTGTGACGAATAATATTAAGTTTTACATATTAATTATTTTAAAATAAAATTTTCGACACTCACACTAATAGAAGTCTGTGTATATCGACTCGGCTGTTGATGTTGATCTAGAATATATATACTTTATGGGGGTCGGAGATGCTTCCTTCTCCCTGTTACATGCATTGCAACGAATACAATATCCCCTTTTACTTATTTTTTAAGTAACGGGTATAAAAAAGCCCTAGAACAAAAGTTAATCAATATTAGACAATTCAAGAAATTCCGAGTACTTTTCTGATAGTAGAGGTTATGTAAATGAATGATTGACACAATTAATTTAAATATGAACATTTTTATAACTTAAAACCGGTATGGCAATCGATATTCGTTTTCGTTATAACTTCAAGTTATAATTAATTATTTTTTAATATAACCCGAAAATTGTATTGTATTTTTCAAAACGCCAAAATCATTTCGAATACTAATTCAAAGCTTCTGACTTCGGTTTGTGTTTTCAAGATGGAACTTCTGGTGCGGGAGATGCAGGATCAGGACCATGGAGTACCAGTTCGACAGCAAAAGATATTTCTCACATCCATACCATATGCGTTTATGGGTACGTAAAACAGTGAATTAATGTTGTTATGGATGTAATTAGAATAGTTAATACTTAATTTTGAAGGTTACGATTTAATTGAATGGCTCATGGATCGCCTACAGATTGAAGAGTCTGAGGCATTGAACATTGCCAATCAATTATGCCTGCATGGCTACTTTTTTCCCGTCAACGACTCCAAGATGTTGACAGTCAAGGACGACTCGTCGCTTTACCGCTTCCAAACACCCTATTACTGGCCCTGGCAACACAAAGCTCCAGATAATGTTGAGTATGCAATATACTTGGCAAAAAGGTCACTTCGCAATAAACAGCGACATGCACTGGAAGATTATGAGGCCGAGGCTTTAGCGTCACTGCACAAGAACCTCAAGGCCAAATGGGACTTTATTTCAATGCAGGCCGAGGAGCAGGTGCGTCTGGCCAAGGACCGCAAAAAGGGTGACAAAATCGTTGGTGACTCACAGGAACGTGCCTATTGGCGCGTTCACCGCCCACCACCGGGTCAATTTACGTCGCTTGAGCCATGTCCGGTACCATCGCGGGATCGTCAGGGTCTTAAGCCTAATAAAAAGAAGACTGTTGATGATATACAACGCGAAGTGAACTATCTTGCAAAATCCCTAAACCGCACACGCATGAAAATGTCGCAAGCTTGTGAATCTCTTGTCTGCTACTCGGAGACGTTCAGCGACTATGATTTCTTTCTGCAGCCAGCTCTGCCCTCAAATCCTTGGGTAACTGAAGATATTGCTTTTTGGCAATTAAATAGCACTTTTGTGGATATACCTACAGAGAAACGTGTAAAACGATGGGCCATTTCCATAGAGGAGCTCGTCTCCGATCCAACAGGATTGCATGAGTTTACAGTTTTTCTGGAGAGAGAGTACTCTCATGAAAACATACGTTTTTGGATTGCAGTAAATTGTCTCCGTCGTTCTGCGCACTCCCAAGTGGCGCACAAGGTTAACGAAATATTCGAGTAAGTAAAGTATCTCCAGCAAAACTGCCGCCATGACTTCATTGTATCTCTTGTTTTCAGAGAGTTTCTTAAACCTGGAGCACCCTGTGAGATAAACATCGATGGGAAGACTATGGAAAGCGTTCTGCGCGGTCTAAAAAGCCCCTCACGTTTCACGTTCGATTCTGCATCGGAGCACATATATATGCTACTGCTAAAGAAAGATTGCTATCCACGCTTTGTTCGCTCGGAGCACTACAAACGGCTGGTAGACAGTGGTATTCAACCCTCGCACAAAAAGCGTTTCTTTAACTTTGGCGGAGTTGGGGGAGCCAAGAAAAAGATGACTGCTGCGATTACCAACCCGGCATATTTGGGCGATGCTTCAAAGGGCTCTAGCGGTGCTGTCGGTACTGGCTCAATTATTCCAACACCGCATCCTGGACACCTAACGCGAAGTCGCGGCAGTGATCGTAGTCTGACGGGATCGGCACACGAGCTCGCCGTGATTGGAGTCGACAAGGAACTCTGCTCTGAAGTCCCGCACTCTCACTCTCAAAACAATATCTGTGAAATTCCATACAGGTGAGCCATTTCTAGTGATAAGTCAATAATTTGCCACTCAATTCTGTTTTATACTGTTACACAAGTAAAGGGTGTTTTTTTTAGACGTTTGGTTTTTAAACTCGCAACACTTTTTTCTGAGTTGGTCTTTTTGACAGCTGTCACTTGATTTATGCTCAGTATTGTTTGCCATTTTATAATGAAAAGTTTCACTTCTGAGCAACGTTTGCAAATTAATAAATTTTATAATCAAAATTCATGCTCGGTTAAGAAATTGCATTTTGCATTTTTTCCATTTTATGATCAGTTTAGTCGACCTTCTGAAGCGGTTATTCGAAATGATTACATACTTTTTTTTGCCTCAAATGGAAGAGCTAGACTTGGCTTACATGTGGTTTCAGCAAGACGGTTCCACATGCCACACAGCACAAGAAACAATGCATTGTTTGGTTTGCTTGCATGTGAAATGCTCTCTCTAAGTATGTAAGCGCCGCCCTCATTTTTCCACCTTCCAAGTTGCCGATCGCTCAAATTTTTTTAGCCTATGCTCACAACATTTTTATAGAATTTTGGTGAAAATTTCATTACGCTATCTCAACGGGAAGTATTTTTGGCCGCTGTCCCATACAAGCGCAACCACTGTGCAATGGCCCAATTGAGAGGCGATTTCGCTGAAAAGTTTACTTTACGCTTGGGTCTGGTCATTTGGCCGCCTAGATCGTGTGATTTAACGCCTTTAGACTAATTTTTGTGGAATTATGCGAAGTGGTTTGACTTCGCAGGTAAGCCCGAGACGATTGACGCCTTAGAAGAGAATATTCGGCGCGTTATTGCTGACATACGGCCTCAATTGCTGCAAAAAATGGTCGAAAATAGGGCCGCTCGGCGGGAAATTTATTCGGGTCAGCCTGGCGTCCACTTGCCCGAAATCATATTTAAACACTAATGGCATAAAATTATCCTTCCAATAAAGCCAAATTAATGGACGTTAAAACGATTTTCTTGTGTTTTATTTCAATTCGAAGTTCTACACCTCTAAAAAAAACACCCTTTATATGTTTATAAAGAAGTTTTGTTCCGATTCTGACAAGATTGGTATCAATTCCCTTGTAAGGACCAGAACTTTTTGAAATCCATAGAATCAAAGGATCAACTGTCCCTAAAAGATAATTTTATTTGTTAGGAAAATGTTTAATTTAAAAAAATGTCAAACTAAAATTGTACAAAAAACCTAAAATTAAATAAAAATAATTTTTTAACTCAAAGAGCGCGGACCAGAAATTGATTTTAGAGCTATGGTTTCTTGGCGTAAACATCTTGGAATTGATCGTAGGTTACAAATATGGGTTACCTTTTTTTTGTGAAAAGAATCGATGCACCCTAATAAACACGGATCTTGAGAATATAGATAAAAATTTTAATGACAAAGGCTCGAGCTGGCTTATTTTTTCTCATACACTCCCCGAAATTTAATTAAAGCCACCTAATTTTTCCATGAAAAATTATGATTGGCGATAGCGGTATCTTAAATTCGTCATCAAATATAGTTATTCTTATTTGTAGTCTATTTTAAGTTTCGAAAAAATCATTTACCGTTAGATTTCAGATTGTTTTCGCTGAACTTTGAGTTTGGTGCTTCTTTTGATACGAAGCTGTTCCCAAGGAATGTCCTGATGTCAAATAAATTTCGCCAGTATTAATTTGAAGTGCTGAGCCTATTGATGAGTAGAAAATAACTCACAAACGCAGATATCAATTCCGAATTAAGTGTAGGAATGGGTACGTCACTATCATCCGAAGAAGTTGCTAAGGTCCTTGCTTACAAGGATACTGGGAGTTACAACCGGAAAATTGCATTGATATTAACTCGTTCAGTCTCAGCAAAGCAGAGGAAAGCGATAACAAAAATTGGTCTAAAGCAAACAATCAAAAAATATCCCCAAGGGCCAAATCGGGAGTTATTCGCTGCAGTACAAAAAAAAAACTCTACCGCATCCAATTTTAAAACTGATTTGCAGTTGCCAATAACAACACTTCGAGTACATCAAATTTTGTCGAGCAGCAACCGTTTAAGGTGGAGGAAAATTAAGTTGAAGGCAGGCGTATGGTTTTTGCAAAATCTAGTATTGCTAATTCATGGGTTTCAGTAAGAGCTGTCTTCAACTTAATTTTCCTCCACTTTTAACGGTTGCTGCTTTGATATCTTTAAGAAACCATAAAAAAACCTCTTTACGAGGTAAAAGTCTAGTGACGAAAACATTTTCATGCCCCAAAATTTCTGATATCCAATTTTGTGACGAATAATATTAAGTTTTACACATAAATTATTTTAAACAAAATTTTGGCACCCGGCACATTGCGCTAAAATGTTTCAATTCTAATACTAAATAAAACTCACTGTTTTGCGCAGTGCCGAATGCAAAAATTTTTTTAAAAAAATATACTCTACGGAATACTTAAAAGTTATTGATTTGTACTTTTATTGATCCAATACAAAATAAAAAATTATAACATGCTCAAATTTTTGGACGGTTGAATTAATCGTCACTTTTGGGGTCTCTCACCCCAGTGTGCGCTGGTTTAAAAAGATAATTAATT